>SPNW01000010.1:0-198527 GCA_004918325.1 Wallemia hederae
TTTATGCATTTATGCATTTGTGCATTTGTGCATTTATGCATTTATGCATTTGTGCATTTGTGCATTTGTGCATTTATGCATTTGTGCATTTGTGCATTTGTGCATTTATGCATTTGTGCTTTTATGCATTTATGCATTTGTGCATTTGTGCATTTGTGCATTTATGCATTTATGCATTTGTGCATTTGTGCTTTTATGCATTTGTGCATTTATGCATTTATGCATTTGTGCATTTGTGCATTTATGCATTTATGCATTTGTGCATTTTTGCATTTATGCATTTTTGCATTTATGCATTTATGCATTTGTGCATTTATGCATTTGTGCATTTATGCATTTGTGCATTTATGCATTTGTGCATTTGTGCATTTGTTCATTTGTGCATTTGTGCATTTATGCATTTATGCATTTGTGCATTTATGCATTTATGCATTTGTGCATTTGTGCATTTATGCATTTGTGCATTTGTGCATTTATGCATTTATGCATTTATGCATTTTGTGCATTTATGCATTTATGCATTTATGCATTTGTGCATTTATGCATTTATGCATTTGGGCATTTGTGCATTTATGCATTTATGCATTTATGCATTTCTGCAATTATGCATTTATGCCTTTCTGCACTTCTGCATTTATGCATCTTTGCATTTATGCATCTTTTCATTTATGCATCTATGCATTTATGCATTTGTGCATTTGTGCATTTATGCATTTATGCATTTATGCATTTGTGCATTTATGCATTTATGCATTTATGCATTTGTGCATTTATGCATTTATGCATTTATGCATTTTGTGCATTTATGCATTTATGCATTTCTGCATTTCTACATTTCTGCATTTATGCATTTCTGCACTTCTGCACTTCTGCAATGATGCATTATTGCAGTTCTGCACTTCGGCATGTGTGTCTTTAAGCACCTTTGCAGCAATTTTGCACCTGTGCAAATCTGGATTTATGCTTGTATGCACTTTTGCACTCTACACTCATACATTAGGTACTGCATTAGGTACTTATAGACTGATGCGTTTAATCGATCACTCTGATATTGACACTCTGACATTGACACTCTGACATTGATCCAGCTTATCTCCCTTACGAAGACTTAAATCTCTCAGTGTGCGCGTTTCAGAACGTAGAATTTCACATGCCTCTCCGAACACAGCTTTAGACTAAGTTGCGTAAGCTTTGCCTTTAATGGTGGTGGTAAAGGTGGTGTTGGTTTAGCATATGAGGTGGGAACAACCTGCTAACTTGATATGGACCAATGCTAGGCGAAATATCACCTATCACTGCGGGTGCCGAAAAAAAAAGACCTAGACCAAATCTGGCATTGCAACAAAGCATAAGCCTCAGCGAGACGCGAATTGAGAGTTGTGATTTAGGTGACTCGAACCACTCATTCGCGAACATGGCGCTGATGGGTTGATAAGTTGATGGGTTGTTCGGATGTAGCGATATATCGATCATGGGAAGTGTATGTGCAAAAAAGACAAATTCCTAGTTTGACGACAAAAGTTTCTCGATCTTACCGGCCGAGTGAGCAGCCTGGAAATCATCGTTACCTGCCAAAGGAGTGTTAACAGACAAGTCATTGAAACGGATGGACTCACCGCCGATGTCTGCAGGTTACATAATTCAGACGGAGCGTAAGGGGATTCAAGACTTACGCTGTTGCTTGACAAAGACATTTGGTACGGATTTCTAGAAGGGTACGTTGGCGATGCTGAGCGACTCGATGACGTCCACTAACCTGCTTAGTCTTCTCGAGCAGGTAAGATTGAATCTCTGTACCATCGGACCTCTCGTCCAGCCTGCAATGTATGAGTAGAGTAAAGAGCGGATCCGAGAATTCACTCTAAGATAGCTACGTCATCCTTCTTGACGGGGAGAGAGGCGATGAGGTTTTTGGTGCGAGTGCAGAATGGCTGGCATATTTAATAGAAGCTTGTTGATTCGCAGCACGACCCACGCAGTAAGATTTCGAGAAGACGGCGATGAGGTTCTCAGCGATGGTTTTCTGAGCGGCGCAATGAGGTGTGATATCGAACGGGAGCAATAAATTGCCAACCTCGACTATTTGTGCAACTGCAGACATTTTATTTGAAGATGGCAGTCGAATCGGTAGACGTAGAGGCGTGCAAGTATTTATCCATCGATGATGACATTCGCAAAATCTTGGGCGACACTTGCAACTTGAAAATATTGTCAAGCGATTAATTGCATAGCCCTTCACCCTAGGCTTCCCTTCATACCACTTATCTATCTCTCTCGTCCAATCAAAACGCTTCAACTCATCCTGCCCCGTTGAATTGAGGAGTGAACGTGTACAGTTCATTAGCCTTGCAAATGTAGTGTATTGGTCGCATAATTTCCTGTTCAGAAAGCTGAATCCGCATCAATCCCTTATCTCAGCCACCTTCCTTAATCAGCAATCTGCTGCTCACACTCAAGCAGTACGAGAAGCTCTGGTAGCGCTGTGTACCTCTCGGTACTTCTTTATCAGCTGCCCGCGTTATCGCTGCTCTCTTGGCTCATTCAGGTACAAATCCTTATCAGCTACAAAAAAAAAATCAGACGTAGATAAAGCCCAATTTGCTCCAGGCATTCCTCGACCCTCTTTCATCACAATGGTCAACATTCAATACGGCGCGCTTCAGCCAGATGGCTCTGTTCTATCCACGACCTCCGTAGGCTGGCTGGCTGTCTTTCGCGTATTCCACGCTGACTATCTAACAGGACATGGTTTCTTTTCCAGACCGTGAGTCTTTCGGGCTTTGTCTCCGTCAAACTTCCTTAACGCTGCACAGCCAACCTACCTATGTCAAACGGTGAACCGAAAGTCTTCAATCAGGGTGACATTGCCTGGCAACTCACATCCACCTTCCTCGTGAGTACTCACAGCTGTATTGCTTTCTCTGACACACTCAAAGGTTTGGCTTATGATTCCTGGTCTTGGTAAGCGTGACCTCTCAATGCAACGGACTTATCTCACGGCTTTCTTAAAAGGTCTGTTCTACGCTGGATTGACGCGCCGAAAGAATGCAATGCAGCTAATTCTCATGTCGCTCATTGGTATCGCTATCGTATCGCTGGAATGGGTCTGCATGGGCTACAGTTTGACATTCGGCAGCTCACACGGTGGTTACATTGGCGACTTGCAGTCGTTTGGCGGCTTCAAGGATATACTAGACCAGGATCAATCAAATCTCCCAATGCTAGTTCACGCTTGGTACCAGGGCACTTTTGCGTGCATCACCATAGTCATTGCTCTTGGTGCACTTGCAGAAAGGGGCAGGTTGCTCCCCTCCATGCTCTTCATCCTCTGCTGGACCATTATAGTCTACAATCCAATTGCTCACTGGACTTGGAACACCGACGGTTGGATGGCAGTCATGGGCTCCCTTGATTTTGCTGGTGGTTCGCCTGTGCACATCAACGCAGGTGTTGCCGCTCTTGCAATCTCGCTTTTCATCGGGAAAAGAAGAGGTTACGGTACCACACAGCTCGCATTCAGACCACACTCGCCTGTGCTTGTCTTCCTAGGCACTGTGTTCCTCTGGATTGGCTGGTTTGGTTTCAATGGTGGCTCTGCATTCGGTGCAAATCTACGCGCAGCTCAAGCTTGCATTGTTACTAACACCGCCGCTTCAATGGGTGGCCTCACTTGGGTTCTTCTCGACTACAGGCTTGAAAGAAAAGTTTCTGCTGTTGGATTCTGTTCAGGTGCTATCTCTGGTTTGGTGTGTATCACACCAGCTTCAGGATACGTTGGTACTCCTGCTTCTTTCCTCTTTGGTTTCATTGGTGCCCTAGCAAGCAACTTCGGAACAAAGCTGAAGGATTTGATGCGCATCGACGACGCATTGGATATCTTCAGTGCCCACGGTATGTTGCTGGTTGCTCATTGTCTTAAGCTTACATAGACTAAGCTGTTGCGGGTATCTGCGGTAACATTCTCACAGCCATCTTTGCGCAGTCTAGCGTCGCAAGCTTTGACGGCTCAGACCCAATAGACGGCGGTTGGTGAGTTACTGGGCATGCACAAAGATTTTTGCTGACACGGTCAGGCTCGATGGGCACTTCGTACAGCTGGGCTATCAGCTCGCTGACACCGTCACCGTCATCGCATACTCATTTGTCATGACGTATGTTCTCCTCTTCCTTATCAATTTGATACCAGGCTGCAAATTTAGAGCTGAAGACGACGACCAAATAGTTGGCATGGATCTGGCGGAGCTTGGAGAGCCAGAGTCAGATCTCTACGACATCCTTACCGCTGATGTTCCAACATTGCTTCAAGGCCACCACTCAACACAGCAGCTAGGCGTCCACTCCACTCCAACTTCAGAAAAAGCACATCACGAGTCTCAATCGGCTGAACATGAGCAAGCATGACAAAGATGCGAGACGAATTACCAATCTTTCAATTAATCAACTTGCGATCGACCTAATTCAAAACTTCTCAATGTAGTTTCCTAATTGTTCTCATAGTAATGTAAATTCTATACTTATTAGAAGACTAGGTAATGTGCCTGTACTTGACAGCTTTCGTCAAAAGGCTAAGCTGCGAAAGTATCATCTTGCACCTCGAGTGACATGAGGCCCGTTTGTGGCTTTTAGGGTGAGCTAGTCAGGAGAAATTATTTAGAACGCTTGTCGAAGAGAGTGAATCTCGATACGATTTCTGTATCGCTCATCGTTGACGATTCTAGCGGATCGAGTATCATTAATGTAATGACCGTATGTAGCCCAATGGCAGTGATAGATAATAAAGGCTACGTGATTAGTGTCTGTGTGCTACCATGGCGCCTTAGCTTCTAGACTGCTTGATCTCACGAAAGGCTGATGGTGGTTGTTCAAAGAGGAAGGAGGAGCCGGCGGAATCGTTGAGAGGCACGACTCCTACTAGTGAGCTTTCAACATTTCACTGATTGCTCGATCTGATTCTGCTGTGTAAAAGCATCTACATCTTATCTGCGGACTTACTGGCAGGAGCGCCAGTAAGTATCAGCGCTCTAGCTGCAAATTACGCGTCTAAGTACCTTTGCAGCACGCCCAGTAACATAGACACTCAAACAATAGCTTATCTCTCATCTTGACATGCAACTATCATCATCGTATTGATACGAGCCAATGGACAATGTAAAGCCATGGATTAGCGATTGGTTCCTAAAGTACTACCAGAAGCATTTTGACGGTGTCACAATCGACGAGTACAAGCTTTGCAAGCCGAAGAAAGTGCAGATTGTGGATGTAAGCTCGTCGTTCAGAGATGAGTTGAGATCTGATGAGCAGTAGTATTCAAGACGCTGTTTGAATACTTCAGCTCGGTCAGGAGTCGATCCAGAAGCGGGCGTTAGCTGGCTAGCGGTAGCTAGCGACAAGGAGTTCAAGATACCTCTTTACTTCACACATGAGGCAATACAAAACTTCGAGAGCAGCAGCGATGGCCTGCGATTTACTCAGCTTTCTGGCTCAATCCTTCAGTTGCTTGAATGGAGTGGCAGTGTCGGGACTATCAACACAAGTTTTGCGCTTGGTGACAGCACGAAAGGCAACAAGGGCAGCATATATCTCAAAGTCAGCTCATTTGTTTACAAGGGTTGCATCGGCGAGCCTGTCTTTGGCGATCCCAGAGATATCATGACAGTCTCATTATTTGCTGACTTTGTCAACAATGAGCTGTATGTTTCTAGATTTCTCCTTGAATGTACCGTACTGATTTGAGGTAGCCGCAAATCTAGCTCTGGCAATTCCGCTGCCGCAATATCTAGGAAATCGAGCATATTCGGTCGAAAGTCATCAAAGGCAGCCGTATGTGTAGGGTTTCAGCCTCTCACTTTTCTAACGGGTCATAGCCTCTCTCCAGACAGGCTACTGTCAATGAAGTTGAAGAACGCGGCTTGTCAGAGCATGCCAGCATTCCGCCAGACGTCGAGGAGCAGCCGAAGGAAGTAAAAACATCGAGTCGCGCTTCGGAGTCCAGCCCTTGTACGCTGGAAAAGACTGCGAGTAGCTCTCGGCTAGTACGTCATCCCAATGAGTTGATATTCAGGCATTCGCAATGGCCACTTGTAAGTCCAAGTCACGTCCAACACCAGACACAACCACTGACAGATGTCCAGTGGGAGAAAATTGATCAGGAGCGTTGCTGGTTGTCAGAAGACGAAGAAGCATTTTTCTTTCGCGAGAAGAGTATGTTTGGGATGATACAAATATAGCCTTGCTAACTTCAAGCAGTGTTCAGGCCCCGCCCTTCACAGAATGACGAGCAACCTACATGCGCCAGGCAAATCGGATACGAAAATTACTTCAGCTCGCCGCCGATCAATATGTCAAATAGTGACTCACAGATGCACGTACTGGATACCGTAGAACATAATTGCTCACAGTCAGGGACACAACGTTTAGCTCGAAGATTGGAAGTCGAACCGCAAGCGGCAAGTCAACAGGGCGTTTGCTCTCAGGGCGAGCAATTAAGTCAAACACAGTGGGGTCAGCGATCACAACCTTCTCAGCAATCACACCACAATCACTCGCTTTCAACCGACAAGATCGATTCGTCGCTTCCTCTGCCAGCAGAGTCTCAACTTCGTTATATACAGAACCGAGTATACGTGCCGCAAAGTCTCGAGATTTGTCACGACTATGCGGTCGGAGAAGGAGAAATGGCCATTTCAAGTAGTTATTTATCCGAACCTCAAGGACTCGATATCGAAGAATGCCATGTAAAGCGACCAATCAGTCCCTCAACGACGTCCAATGTCAATAATCCTCAGATGCATGAGAACGATACTCGTGCTGATCCTGGAATAGAAGAAGATTCTGACAATCCGGCTGTTGATAGTCCGACGAGAAATTCATCTTGTAGAGTCCTCAGGCCGGCCCCCTTACTGTTGAAGAGGAAAGCGGTCGAGAACGTGGACAAAATTCCCAGACGAATCGAC
The DNA here is from genome assembly GCA_004918325.1 of Wallemia hederae. Taxonomy (NCBI): domain Eukaryota; kingdom Fungi; phylum Basidiomycota; class Wallemiomycetes; order Wallemiales; family Wallemiaceae; genus Wallemia; species Wallemia hederae. Next base: position 6,954 of record SPNW01000010.1, read on the forward strand.
GTAGTCAACAAACAACTTCAGAATTCGAACAAGAGTGTTTCCAGCAGTCAGCACGTTCTAGAGAGTATTGCTTCATTAGAGCCACATAGCTCTTTTAGTGATCCTTTGCTATCAGCGCCTTTACCATCACCACAAATGCAATCGCCGCAAAGGGCTTGGCAGTCAGCTCATCTATCGCAGGATATGCCACTTAGCAGTCCTGGATACGAGGAAGAGGACAGCGGATTGAAAGTACGCAAACCAGGAGAAGGTGTTAAGATCCAAAAGAAGCGCAAGGGTTTCGAAAATAGCACAGGTAATGGATTAGGTCAAGATTATCACTCGAAGAAGCAGCTTGATATTTCCCCTGCAGACCTAGAACGAGAAGAAGATTATACTTACGACGGCAGTGATGACGAGATCGTTTCTACACCTTCTTTTAGCATGCAATACATAGGTCCATCTGGCGCAGTGTCCAACAACACACCGCCAGCAAAGAATTTTAAGACCAGTGACATTTTAAGTGCCCCAATATCTAAGACAGTAGCACGCTCGTCACGGATTGTTCGACGCAGAATATTGAGCACTGAAGATGCACCCGATAAAAGAGCTGTTATACCTAGTAGCACTAAAGACATGGCACTTGTGGAAGACAACGACGTGCACGCACCAGATTTGCCTTACAATCAGTCTCAACCAGATGCAAGCTCACAACCGATCATAAGCGGCGCGCAACCACAAGTTGTATCTCAACCACAACTCGAGAGTCAATGCAGCTTCAAGCTCTCGCAATCTGAGTGTCCAGTCATCGAGACTAGATCAAACGCAGAAGATGAAATCTTCAAGAGCACTCAGGAGGTTGCAGACGTGTCTAATGTACCAGATTCGCAGGAGGCTTTAGATGTGATGCAGATTGATTCGCAGCAGCTAGATAACTCACTTCACGCATACTCACGCACACAGCAATCATTGTCAACGCCACATGATTCATCACAAATCAACACAAGTAACAGTAACAGTAACAGCAGCTCCATATACCCACATTTGCAGAAAGAATCACAGACCAATCCAATAACATCTGAACAGGTAGATGAGCAGACGAGAGATATTATTTATGATTTCTATGACGATCTACAATCGCAACAGCCGTACACTTCACCTCCAGCGGGTCAACACGGCCAGCGCAGTGTGAAGGAGGTCTTGTACGTGGATCCGATACCACCATTCAAACACAGTCGTATGGCTCTAGATGCCATCAAGTCATTGAACAAAATGTAAAGTAGTAATTTAACATGTTGAAATGTATCAATATTTCATACAAAATGAGGAGATGATGAGTGTGTATATAGAAAACTTTTAGTCGGAAGAGCCTGTGCAAATTGAAATAACATAACGAGTCCACTTGCTTGATAAATCTAGACACTTGGTGATTGAATGACAGAAGTGTCTGGGACACCAGGCAGTGGGAACTTAATACTGAAGTCGTGTACTTCCTTGTTGAGAGTCTTGACATCGTTGCTGATCTTCTCATTTGTGTTGACAACTTGGACGAAGTTCTTCAACAGCTTGTTGCCAGCCAACTTTTGTGCCTCAATTGCAATTTGAACGCTGCGGTGCAAGAATTGAGCGACTTGCCTCATCTCTTCGCCCTTCATAGATCTTGAAGTCAGAGCAGCGGTACCGATTCTGACACCACCAGGTACAACAGCTGAGGTGTCACCCGCTACAGCGTTCTTGTTAAGTGTAATGTGCAACAAGTCACAGATGGTTTCAATCTTCGATCCAGCAATACCTAATGGTCTCAAGTCCCACAAGACCAAGTGGTTGTCCGAGCCCGAGGTTTGGAGCTTGTAGCCGTGCTTGAGAAGCTCTTCAGCAATAACTCTGCTGTTGTCAATGACGGCTTGTGCATAGTCCTTAAATTCAGGTGATGAGGCTTGCTTCAGAGCAACTGCGATACCGGCAATCGTGTTGTTGTGTGGACCACCTTGACAAGCAGGGAAAACGGCAGCGTTGACTCTAGATTCCAAGTCTGCTTCCTTATCCTTACGGAAGAAGATAAGACCAGCTCTTGGACCTCTCAAGGTCTTGTGAGTTGTCGTAGTGACAACGTCACATAATTCAAATGGCGAGTTTTGGACCTTGCCAGATACCAAACCGGAGATGTGAGCCATGTCCATCAAGAGGTAAGAGCCGTGTTGATCAGCTACCTTGCGAAGTCTTTGGTAGTCCCAGTCACGAGGGTAAGCTGAACCACCGCAGACGAGAAGACGTGGCTTGAAGAGGTTGGCGTTGGTCTCCAAGGTGTCATAGTCGATAAGACCAGTGGATCTGTCAACTTGGTATGGGAATGATTGGAAGTAGATTGAAGAAGCGGTGATTTTCTTCTTGGCGGTGTAGTAACCGTGAGTAAGGTGACCACCGTCAGGCAAACCCAAGCCCATGATTCTGTCTTGTGGCTGAAGAAGGGCAGTAAAGGCAGCAAAGTTTGCAGTTGAGCCGCTGTAGAGTGCCTGTTAGACGTTTCGGAGTGAAAAGCGAAGAATAATAACTCACGAGTAAGGCTGCACGTTGACGCCCCAGACGTTTTCATCCAAGTCAAAGGCCTCCAAGGCTCTCTTTTGACACAACTTCTCTAATCTGTCAATGTGTTGGTTGCCACCATAGTAACGAGCGCCAGGCAAACCCTCCGAGTATTTGTTTGAAAGGATAGAGCCGTTAGCTTCCAATACGGCCAAGGAGGTAAGGTTCTCTGAAGCAATGAGCTCTAAACCGGTGAATTGACGGTGAGTCTCGTCCTTGATGATTTGGTCAATCTCTGGGTCTGCTTGCTGGAGAGACTTGTAGAGGAAGGCGTTGTAGTCAGTTGGGAGTGGAATTGTGGACATATTTCTCAAGTTTTTAAAATTTTTGGATAAATTCCTCAACATAAATGAGTGTCCAAGAGAGAGAAGAATCATAAATGAGAATTTAAGTAGAGCAATTTGAGGCTGTCGTCGTTAATGGACGGGAGCAAGGAGTAAAATGAGTGTATTTGCTGCGTGATGTCGTATACGGTGGATAGCTCGCAGTTGAGCTCGCTGAGCAATTTGATTGGCTGAGACTGCTGGGACTGGGTTGAGTACGCAAAGGTGATGATGGCGATGGCGATGTAGAATGGCTGGTAGAGGAGGAGCAGATTGGTCTTGTAGATGTCGTTGAGGATGTAGTAGCAGAGCGACTTGATGTTGTCGTCGATCTGGAACTGGTTCAGGAGCGGGTGGTGGATGATCAATTCGCAGTCTAAGTCAGAGATGAGGCTGAATTCCATCTTGCCAATCGATTGCGGCGTGTATCCTGTGCTGAAATACTTGTTCCCCTCGCTGGACAGCAGCCGTATCGAGATGGGCAGCTCTTCGACCTTACTGGAGACGTACAGAGACGTGATTATGACCAAATACAGGTCAGTCTCCAGGTAATTGTTGTGTAGGTAGAATCTCTTCAGATACACCGCCGCTGTGCTCAACACCCGCTGCCTGTTGGTCATCTTCTTGCCGAATTTGTAGAGTAGATTCACGGCGAAAATCTCGAGTCTGTAGTAATCCTCCTTTAGCACTGACTTGTCGAGCTTTTTAATAGCGTTTATTTCATCTCTGCTGTGCAATTTATTCTGTGTCGATGTGTAAAAGTTCATTGGTGACAATTGACGGTCAACACGGCGATGGAAGGCAGCTTGGATATCGTGGCAGACAAATGTTCGCAGTACTTGAACAGCTACCAGCAGTGCATCATCAAGAACCAGTCGAATGACTGGCACAACATTTGCCAGCCTCAGAGACAGGAATTGACAAAGTGCGCGGATGACAAGTATGTTTACTCTCACTCACTTTCGCCCTCCTCACACCCACCAGCGTTCCCCAGCTCAAAGCTGTCAAACAGTCCTGTGGCCATATCATCAATCAGTATGACGCCTGCTTGCAGAAGCACAAGAACAGCTCAGACGAAACCTTAGAAAAGGAATGCATTTCTACTCTAAAATCTCTATACGAGTGTACTGATAACGTTATTGCTTCTTTCAAATAATTTATTGCGCCTTCATCTTCTTAGCCGCATCCACAAAGTCAGTGAACATGTCTATCGTGTCCAGTGGTCCTCCATAAGCCTCTGGGTGGAATTGCACTCCCCAGATCTTCTTGCCCGACTCCTCGCTCGACTTGATACCCTCCACACTTGAGTCGTTGCAGTTGATAAAGAATGGCTCCCATCCATCAGGGAACTGTTCCTCCAACTTGAGTGCATATTGGTGGTTCTGCGAAGTGACGTAGACTCTACCTTGCTTGATCGAGCCTGAGCTACCCAAAGCCAGCACCGGTTGATTGTGTCCTCTGTTACCGAAGGTCATTCTGTATGCTTCCAATCCAGCTGCTAATCCGAGCAATTGGTGGCCCATACAGATTCCAAAAATTGGCTTGGTATATTCGCTGACTGTCTTCTTGAGGTTCTCAACTGCGATAGATGCGTGACGAGGGTCACCGGGACCGTTCGACAAGAAGAGAGCGTCGAACTTGTCTCTGTTGCTGTAGAAGTCGTAGTCCCATGGCAAGACGGTGACCTTTGCGTCTCTCTTGAGGAGTGATCTGATAATGTTTGCCTTTGAACCAAAGTCCATGACTGCGACGTGAACATCTCCCTTTTCGTTGAGGGTGTATGGTGACTTTGTGCTGGCCTCAGCAATCAAGTTGATAGGTGATGGATCAAAGTATTCTTCTGGTGCCTTCTCGTGAGCACCGCCAACAGCGATCTGACCGAGAGTGGTACCTTGGTCTCTGAGAATTGTTGTGATGGCACGAGTGTCAACGCCAGTGATACCAGGAATGTTGTGTCTCTTGCACCACTCGTGCAGACTCTCGACAGCTTCGTAGTGAGAGAACTTCTCTGCTACGTCTGCGACAATGACGCCCGAGCATTGAATACCAGAAGACTCGAGCATCATCTCAGGTGTGTACTGGCCTTGGTTGCCTGAAGGGTTGTTTGGTACGCCGTAGTTTCCAATCAAAGGTGTGGTGAAGACCAAGAGCTGTCCCTTGTAAGAAGGATCAGTCATGGACTCGGTATAAGAGGTGACAGAAGTAGTGAAGACAGTCTCGCCGAAGCTTGACTTGTCAGCGCCGAATGCACGACCAGTGAAGGATTGGCCCGATTTCAAGTGCAGCGTTGCAGGGTTGAACTGGGTCAAACTTGCCTGTGTAGCAAATTGGCGGAGAGTGTTGAGTTTGTTGAGTTGCGTGAATTGCTTGAATAACATGTGTTGCTTTAGTAGTGGAGTGATTTGTATACAGCGTCAGATATGTAGCTGGAGATATTATTAATTCTGTACACTGCTGTGCCACTCTACTCACTCTTGAGATGTTGTGCCAGTAAGAAGCATGCACTTGGGTGTACGGAAACAAGAGCCTAATTTGCGTTTCAAATTTCTTCGCCCCTCAAATTTGACCAATCAGAAATGCTGAGGAGAGCTCCAACAAAGATAACGCTTACGCAGCAAGATTTGCTAGATTTCAGCAGAGATATCAGCGGTAGATACTCTGAGAAAGCGCCGAACACGACCGTCGACAAGAGCCTTGACAGCAACACACCGTTCAACGCCATCGAAGCGAACGAGAGGCGCCGCAAGCAGCAGACAATGGAAGAGCGTTTGGGTATTTGAATATATTACAATAACGAACACTTTTACACTTGTTGCGCATCTCCATAGTCCGATTTGTTGTCTCCGAATAATCCGTCTATCCAGCTGTATTTTATCATGAATATCAATACCAGAAGTCTCACAAGACTTACCTTGCTAACGAATAAAACATCTCGCTGCGTTCCGGTTCTTGCCACGTGCTGAACATTGCAGGATCGTGAACACCGCGTCCAACTATGTGCATCGTTGATCTGACGCCAGATCTTGTCATTGCGCCGTGCAGATCGACGCATTCATCCAGCAGCATCTCACACTCACCAGCAACGATGAACGTCGGTGGAAAGTTCTGAAAGAGATCCGCATTCTTGCAATTGCGTTGAGACATTGGAGATAAGTACACCGAATTGATCATCTCAACGCCTACGTAGCGGGTAAGCATTCGAACAGCGTAAGGCGCGAGTGTTGTTTCGAGTATATCCTTGTACTGGTTGGCTGTGAAAGAAGTTGAGGTGACTCTTCGCGAGAAGGTCATATCAGACCACGGAGAGTGAAGTACTACTCCTGCGGGTGTTGGCATGTTGCAGTCGACCAGGTATCTCGTCAAAGCAAGAGCAAGATTTGCACCTGCGCTGTCACCGCTGAAAACAATCTGATGTGGCTTGATTTGCAGGTCGTTCACGAGGTAGCACCACGCACTGATGGCATCTATGAGTGCGGCAGGGAAGGGCGCGTACCAAGCCAGTCTGTAGTCGACACTGAATATCTTCTTGACTGAACCAAACTTGATGAAATCCTTGCAGAGTGGTGCAGTCGCATCGCTTTCATGTGCACTGCCAACAACATAGCCACCTCCGTGAAACTGAAGCATGATTTTATCGCCGTCTTCTAAATCCATGTCCAGATCTAATGTCGAAGATTTCGTAGGCGAGACTCGTTCGTCGTAGTAGACGTAGCAGGGTATCTGTGTAGGCTTGCAAGACTCGAGTCTAGGCGTGTAGTCTTGCAGCCATCTCTTGTTCAGAATACCGACTGCTGTCTCATTCTGTATCCGCAGCGTCTCGACGCTTTCAATGAGATTGCGAAGCCAGTCGTTGATATACTCCACAGGCACCGGTGGAATGTATAGAAAGCTCGAGCGCTTAAGCAGCTGAGTGTACGGTTGCTGCGTTGGTATCCTGCCCAAATCTCTGTCGAATGCGCAGAGGGGTATGACGGGCTCAATCATCCTGAAAGCTCGGATACGTATGCATCGGCTTAGTGGCCAGTCTTTGCTTGGCCTGTTGCTCAGAGGATAGTCTAGCAGCGCCCAAATTGGAGATAACAGCGCTATCGATAAGCAGACGCCGAAGATATAGATATATTTGATAGGCTGCGTCATAAGCCACGTCTTCTGTATGTTTATCCTGCGTATGCTGTCCTCTATATCCATTTTTCACTTTGTATGTACGCCGTTGCGGTTGAACAAGTTGCTCAAGTGATTTCATCACCGCATCATGTCTTCGCTGAGTATGGTGAGCTCGTGAGCAGTGGGAGTAGAGCGCCAATACTAAGCGCAGCGCACAGCTCGATAAGGCGCAAGAAGACGCCGCCGAGGAAGTGACATGGGGTGAGGAACTTGATTACGGTAAGGCGGCGTCAGTAACAATCGCATAGAGGACCAGTCGAGGATCAACGACTTTTCAAAGTACAACAAACGCCTCGAGGACATTGAAGAAGCGTTGACAGATAGGAAGGTGAGCAGACGCGGTAGTTGCACGGCGCAGAATCACAAACAGCGCACACAGACAGAGAGAGAGCAGCTCGATGACTTGAGTATGGAATTGGAGCTGGCAGATGAGGACCAGCCCGTGCTGTGAGTGATGGGTATACATACACAGGCAGAGCACTCACATTGCACGCAAGGTACAAGCTCGGTGATTCATTCGTCTACGTTAGCTTGGAAAAGGCACAGTCACAGATCGAAGCTGACTCCAGCGCTCTCGACGCTGCAATTGAGCAGCTCAAATCCAAGGCTGACGATTGCGAGAAGAATATGTCTGAATTGAAAGTGCACCTCAAAAACAAGTTCAAGGTATGTGTTTCCTAGCCTTATAGCTCGCAGCTGACGACGCTTCGCAGGACTCTATCAACCTCGACAGATAGGCTCTGTATGGATTTGGAGATGACGGTGGAAGCGTGTATAGATAGCAATTTGTCCGCAAATTCTTTATAAATGATTATACCTCTATAGCAGTCCTTAGTCTACATCAGGATCTGACACGGCACGTCATTGAACAAAGCCATGAGATGGGTGACTTTTGATAATCAGACGAGTTCAACAGCATGCAGACGTTCGTGAAGTCCCAGGCTGTCACTTTTCGTATACATATTCACGGCAAGCACTCGCGATATAACTCTGTTTGCATATGTATTGATATCATGCGTGTATAGATAACTTATAAAAATAATACAATCACGTGAACAAGAGGCTATTATAACTTATGGCATCGCTCTGTTAAGAAATGAAAAGATGGCAGTAGATCCTGTAGCATACTTAAATACTCGATTAGGAGACTATTCCTTAGCCTGCATTATGGATCAATCTCGACGAAGAAGCGCGATCGATAGCAGAAGCTTTATTGCCGCCGCAATCTCTCGTTCTCCCTCCTCAGCAGCGAGTTCTCCGAGCGCAGTTTACGAATCTCTTGAGCGTAGTTCTCAATTTTGCTTTTGTAGTCACCCTGTACAACATGTCAGTATAGCGAGAGGATGAAAAGCATCCAACGTACCTCCAAGACATCTCGAGCCTTTTGGATCTCATTGCTCAAGCTAAGAGCATTCGCACTCTCGACCAGCTTTCTCAGAGTCTCTTCTTGAGATGACTGCGCTGAGTGAGCCACAGTAGGCTTCTCTGTATTCTTGTCAAACGAGTTGGTACGACTGTGTCCGTGATGACGCAATGAGCTGCTACTACCGCTTCTCTTGAGACTAGTGTTGTGGTAGCTGACAGGTGCTGCAGTCTGCGTAGACGTCTTCTCTTTCGCCCTCAACTCCTTGAGCCAATCTACGTCATCAATGCGCGGTCTATTTTCGGATCTGCTACTGTGCCTGCGTCTTCTTGGCAAACTCGTGCTGAGGTTGAGCGAGGCGTTGACTGTAGCTAAATGGCTATCTGTGCTGTTTGCGATAGAGGCAGGACGTGGTGGTGGCGGTGCATTGTTGGAAGTGCGGCGTGGTCTGACATGCAGAACGTCATCAGAGTGGACTTTCTCGGACAGGGTCGCGTTCGGGCGTAGTGCACCCGCACTAGACGGCATATACACCGGCAAGTTTTGATTGGAAGCATCTTTCTGTCCATCTTTGGGCGGTGGAATCGGAGCTGTGCTGGAGGAGATAAGAGACGAGGTGGAGTGGCGCGCAGGGTTCGCAGCTAGAGCTGATATGTTTGACGATGAGCTGCTCTTCTTCTCTTTCGTCAAGCGATCGTCCTTCGAAGAATGTTCTGTCACCAATGGTTCTGCAAAATGAACCGCATAGTCGCGCGACTTGAGACCTGAAGGTTTCCGCTTATCTTTTTGGAACGCCAGAGAGTCTATTGGTTGAGTTGTGCAGTTGATAGTCTGCGGTGAAGAGCCTGATCTCAAATTGTAAACGAAGATTTTGCCCTGAGAGGAACCGGCTACTAAGAGAGCACCCTCAAATGCCAAGGAGGTGAGTTGATGAGCGGTATTAATGACTCGAATTACTGACTTGCTCTCAATGTCAATAACAGCAATCCAGCCGTCCTTAGACACTGTTGCAATCAGTGATTTCGAGGCCTGTGAGTAAGCTATGCACGTGATGGGTGAGGGGTGGAGTTTGGGAAAGATAAGGTAAGGGGAGTCATCCAAGTAAGAAGTGTTGTGGATCAGGAGAGTGCCTGAAGCAGTCGCTGTGCTGAGGATGTTGTTGTAATGAGGGGAGAATGCGCAGTAAGAGAGTGATTCGCGTGGAGAGTAATTGAGGACGTGGTAAGAGTGGTGAGTAAGGTCATGCAGTATCAAAGCGCCTGCTTTGGAGCAGCTAGCTAGATGGTTCTGGTTGATTGATAGCGATAAGTGGAGGATGATGCCAGTATGACCCTGGTATAGGAGTTGTATGCGCTTAGTAAGGGTGTCCGATGCGTATACGTTGTTTTCCCTGGCGAAATAAAGGGTGCTTGAAGACGCGTCTATTGCGGTAATTGGCTCGATATGGTGTGGGGAGGAAGTGGACTGTATGGGATGGTTAGATGACGCGCGCAAGCTATCGACGCAGACTCAACTGTAACCGGCAGGACCAAGTTGTACATGTTCGAGAAGGACGAGTCTAGCTCGTATACGCCATCATGGCCAGCCAAGATGAGGCTATTTTGGGAATTGAAGAGGAGATTTAAATTTTTGTTGATGTCTATAAAGTGCAGTTTGTCCAAGTCGTTTATCACCACCAGTTTCGCGCCAGATAACGCGACTAGCTGAGGTGTGGTCATGGATGATGGTGGATGGAAACAAAGACAGAGATGAAACAAGAATTGGGATATATTCGTTTTTATTTACAATACAAGTACACTCTACCATTCGAACTCGCCCGAGCATTTCGAAAACAGGTAATCTTTGTTGTTGATGGAGATGATTCCGTCCTTGAGCTGCATTCTCCACTTGTTCTTCACCCTCTGCACCTTGTCGTACAAGCACAGCACAATGTCGTCGTTGGAGTCCAAATCGTTATCGTCGTCGTCATCGTCGTCGAGATCTGAGTTTATGGCGTTGTCGTCGTCCTCGTTGGTATCCTTCTTGGTGTCCTCCTTGACGCCCTTCTTGTCCTCCTCAAAGTCATCCAGATTGCTCGATTCGCCCGTCTTTCCCTGCTGCTGGAGCGACTGCTGCTGGTGGATCAACGACTGTAGTATCGAATCATCTGTGGAAGCCTCTTGATGGCTATTCGTATCATCCAGCTTATTCTGCCATATCTGCGCCGCTATCAGCCCTATCCTTGCGCTAATCGCGTGCTCACCCTCAGCAGCTCCTGCAGCACGACGTCCTCTATTCCCATCTCCTCGAAATCGTACTTGACGTTGCTGGACACATCGTGTATAACACCTCTGTAGATGTCGTGTACGATTTTGTTGGACATGGCCGTATCGATTCAACCACCATCTACGCAGATATGTCCATCCCAATAAACCCAATACAGCCACTCAAAACGACTCCAAACTTCACTGAATCTGAGCTTGGCGAGTTCAAAGAGCAAGACCGCTTCCTCCCTGTGCGTCTCTCCCACTGTATGCTTACCCACGCTGAACCGCAATAGATCGCCAACGTAGCCAGGATAATGAAAAATTCACTCCCAGATAACGTAAAGATATCAAAGGATTCAAAGGAATCCGTACAGGAATGCGTATCCGAGTTCATCTCCTTCATTACCTCAGAGGCACAAGAGAGGAGTCTGCTCGAGAAGAGGAAGACGATAAACGGCGAAGATCTGATCCATTCAATGTCGGCCCTAGGATTTGAGAACTACAGCCAGCTCCTCAAGATCTACTTGGCCAAGTTTCGCCACAATCAGGCTACTCAGTCCACCAAAGCCGATGACGCAGAGCCAGCCGATTACGAACTCGAGGAGTAAGCATCGCACACGACAGCCACATTGTATTTATATATGTAAAAACACCTTTGATTTATTCAAATACACGCTTATCAACTTTATACCTTGAATGAGAAAATTTCGTAAAAGCAGCAACAACACTAATTGCAACATCTAATCGTCAGAATGAGAAGGGAAGAGAAAGTCAACGGGAGGCTCCACCTCAGCTAGCAACAGTTTTCGTGATGCTGAGCTGTTGAGAAGGTGGGAAGTAGTCAGTCGCCTTCCTCATTCTCACTTGCTGAGGTGCGGTTCGCAACAAAGCCAATTGCATCTCGTGTTCGATCCTCTTCACTTCTTGCATAGCTTCGTCGTGAGCACGCTTTCTGTCTTCCTCGTTCTCAATGTCTTTGACGATTGACAGTGCTTGCTCCTTCTTCTTGGCTTGCGCTTCTTCGATCTTCAAGATCTCAACTTCCATACCACCGTCCAAGATACCAACTCTCATCATTGCGAGCAAGTTGTGAGCTGCATTGGAGTGGTCGTACACACCTCCGAAGAAGGCAGTCGTGCCATCTTTACCAATTTGCTTGGTCAACAAGTGTCTTCCACCTGGGTGCTCGTCCATGAAGGACGACACATCGTGAATGAAACCGTGAATCAAGACAAGTGGTCTCTCCTTGGCTTGCTCCTGGAATGATGCCCATGAGATGACTGGCAGCTCGTTGGAGTCAATTGGCCAGCTGATCTCCTCGCCGACTCTCTCCAGTCTCTTCAACTCCATGGTGTATTCACCCTTCTTGATCTCGTTGGATGGGAACATCTTCAGGTGGCTAGCCAAACCAAGTGCGTAGCAAACGCTAATGAACCACTTGGTTGGGTCGTATTGGTACCATCTGATGGCGTTTCTGAAGTCCATTGGGAATTGATGGTGGAAGTTGTGGTATCCTTCGCCGACGGTGCAAAGAGCAGTGATGAAGTGGTTTCTTGGAGTGTTTTTGTCGTCAAATGGCTGTTCACCCAACCAGTGTGCCAAGCTGTTAACGCAGAAAGTTGAGTGGTGAACAAACAAGAGACGAGCAGCGCCCGCGTAGAAGTATCCACCGCGGTAGTCGTTCCACAAAAGACCAGGCAAGACAGTTGGAATGATGAAACCCATCGTGAGCAGCAACTTGACGTAGTGCTTTTGTTGGAATCTGACGACTGGGTTCTTGATCAAGTCCGAAATGTCAGCCACGCCCGGTTTGATACGTGGCTTGACGAGCATCCATCCGACGTGGGAGTACCAGAAACCGCGGTGGGCGTTGTATGGGTCAAGCTCAGTGTCGGTGTATCTGTGATGCGCTCTGTGGCCTCTGGACCACCACTTGATGGAACCTTCGCATGCACCCGATCCAGCGAGGCAGAGGAAGTATTGAAGTGGCAATGAGGCGTTGTAAGCTCTGTGCGCCCAGAGTCTGTGGTATCCGGCGGTAATACCCAAGCCGGTGAAGAAGTAGTAGAGAACGCTGAAGAGCGCGGTTTGCCACTTGAGCTCAGTGGTCATTGCGCCGTAGATAGTAATGAGAGGTACACCAACGATAAGCGTCGTTGAGATGTAGTTGATCTGTGATTTTGTTAGTGTGCTGCAAATGTATATAAGCGAGCCAACGCACCTCTCCGAGCAAAGTAGACCACGTGATTGGTGGCTTTGGCTTTGCGTTTGCAAGAGTTCTCTGAACATAGTTGTCTTCAATGTCGGCGTCGAGAGGACCTGCGAGAGTCAGAGAGAGCGGGGAAGGAGGGAGCAAACGTACGGTCGGTGTCCTTGTTCAGTGGCGGTGGAAGCTCGTTGTCACTGATGTAAGCGTCTGACTCCCCCTTCTGGTCCGTGAGAGGAGGGGACATTGGGGCCGTGATTGAAGACGCTGGCGAAGCAGGTGCCGGCACTACTTGTTGGAAGTCCATGGTCGAGAGCAAAGGACTGTGGTATTTGTTTAAATATTACTTCGGTGTTCGGTGTAGATATCAAAGGCGAGATAACCCCAACCCATTTATATCGATCGAAGCGAAAAAATTCAAAGGGGAGGCGAGAAATGCAGGCGTTTGACGAGTGTACGTAGTGAGGCGTGCCCATTCGATACGCCACCAATTCGGCTTTGTTTGTGTTTCCGTTCTAGGCTGCACGAGGTAACTGAACCAGAGATGCAGCGTGGGGAGACTCGGGAGTACAGTGCTAGCGAAAGAACGCTTCTGCATCTCTCAGAATGCTTCACTCTTTGGATTTTTGCCCAGAAATGTGACTATACTGCGGTCTAGGCGTTGTCTGCACATATCGCTTGCAGCGCGGAATGCAGATGACTGATATGCATGAAAAACTCTTAGCGACTCTAGTAGCACTTTGTAAGCACAGCCACATTTTTTCGTCCAGACCGCCACACATATCTTCACGAAATTACCCGAAAACATACGATCTCTAAGTATTTGCTAAGGCGAGATAACCACGCAGGCTTTTCAGTGGGCTCTAGCCACTCAAAAAGTCTTCTACAGCCCTTCATCTTTCCTGGTCTGTGGCACCCGGGATCACGCCACACGATTTCAGATACAGCGCTCGTACGATTGCTTCCTTACAGCCGCATGGCTTAGCCTTGAGCTCAGCCTTCACATGCACATCATACATTCTCGTTGGGGATGCTCGGTCTGCAGCACCGAGTAGACGTCATTACGATAGTATTTTAGTATAGTACAATTGCTAGCTGAAGCCATAAGGCGTGGATTGTTGGGGTGGAGCGGGGCTGAAGCCAAACGGCAGCGGTGTTGCTGCTGGCTGGCCCGGGACAGCGCCAGGCATCGCGCCAGAAAGTGCACCCGCAAACATACCCTGGTATTGCATGAATGGCTGTCCAGGGATCGCGCCAGGCATTGGCAAGGCGTTGTTGCGCTTGGCCTCCGCTGCCAGCAGCCTCTCTGCTTCCGTACCGTGTCTTTCGCCCTTACCGTCCTTCTTGAATGCATAATCAACCGTCAGAGGCTTGTTCATCAAGTACTGGCCATTCATAGCCGTGATTGCCTGGTCCGAGCTGTCAAAGTCGTTGTACTGGATGAATCCATATCCTTTCGAGTATCCTGTGTCATCGCGTGCAATCTACGCGGCTTAGAGATGCAAAGGAATGAGGAAAGCGACTGCTCACCTTCGCCACATCCATCATGAGTCCAAAGGTGGAGAACGTGTCGAACAGCAAGCGCTCGTCCACCGATGGATCGAGATTGCCGATAAAGAGATTGGCACCGACGTCGATCTGCTTCCTGTCTGTTGATGCCTGCACGTAATCAGACGCTGATACCGCGCACTGCTAGACTAGCCCACCTTATTCACTCTGATAGGCTTTCCATACAGCTTTATCTGGTTCATGATCTTGCATGCGTACTCAGCGTCTTCGTCGTTCACAAACTCGCAGAAGCCAAAGCCTTGGTGGGACATGGACACACGGTCTTTCGGCAGGTGTACGCTGGCTACTGGACCCGCCTGCAGCATGAGTTCCCAAATGATGGCATCCGACACGGCTTCTGGGATATTTCCCTGGAGATTTTGAGTAAGTTGGGCGCTTCACTCGATCAACAGCACCCACTATGTATATTGTTGCCTCCTTATCAATGGCTCATCAGAATCGCTGAAATCCCTCGAGCAGCAGCACCAACCTGATTTCTATCCACTGTTCAGAGATCTGCAGTGAGAAATATGCGTAGATTACAGATCTCTATTTTCTCACCATCTTTGCCCGGTATATTCGACATTGGAAGTCGTCTTTCAAGAGAACAATCATCATGCCCGAGCAAGATGAGGCGATGAAAACGTTCAATTTGCTCAAATACTTCCAGGCCAACGATACAGATGGCATCACTCAATTGCTCAAATCTCAATCTCCGCGCGGCGTCCTCCTACTGGCGGTCAAAGCAGCCAATCGTAAGTGGATCAATTGCTACGGAGGCGAAATAGCTCAACATCCGCGCAGCTTCCACCATCTCCCATTTGCTATCTCTAGACGAGATCGACGTCAACGAGACCGACGCTGATGGAAACACACCACTGCACATCGCTTCCTCTATCAGCAGATCAGACGTCGTTGAGCTTTTACTTCGCAACGGCGCCATCAACGACTCTATACGCAACAACCAGTCGCGTACCGCCATTGAAATGTGCAAATCAGATAGCTGCGCTTTGCTGATCCAGGAATCACAGCTCAAGCTCAACGAGAAGTACCAGCTTTTGGTGAGCGAGTATATCAGGCCCTCTTCCCCGGACAGCAGAGCCGGCGATGATCTGATCGACCTCTTCAAATCGCCCAGGTCCCCCGTCATTGATCTCAGTTACATAGACACTCAATCAGGTTCGACTTTGCTCCACACTGCCGCCGCAAAGAAGGACTTCCCTCTCATCAAAGCTGCATTTGAGAATGCTGGCGCTACTTCGTCGATTGTAGATACTCGCAACAAGTCATTGCTGAGCTCGTGCAAGGATGATCAGATCAAATCATTCATCAAGCTCCAAGAGAGACAGAAACCTAACGCACACAATCTGCAAGCTAGAAACAAGAAGGGCATACTCAAAAAGTACGTAAATATGGCCTCAGGCTGGCAGAATCGTCACTTCGTCTTGCAAGACGGTTTACTCAGCTACTACCTCACGCCTGAGGATGAAGCCAAGCAGCTGTCAAGAGGCTCTATCAACTTGGAGTACGGCAGACTGAAAGAAGACAAGGGAGGCGACAGTAGGAAGTTCGAGATCCACGCACCAAACAACAAGTTCCTTGTTAGAGCTGATCATCCAACTGATGCTGCATCATGGAAGCAGGCTATCAGTCTGACTGTACAAGACATCAAGAATGGCGACAGAAGCTATAGCTCGCTGGATATTCAAAGATCACCGTCTATTAATGGCTCTCGTTCCTTGTCGGCATACAGCTCACACAGCCGACATGGCTCAAGGACATCTCTCGCAGACTTCCAAAGTCAGAAGGGTGGTTCAGATTCCAACTCTATCCTCGAAACAGTTGAGAGCTACGACGTGAACGCAGTTCCACATGCTGGCAGATTCGAAGTCGAGGGACAGAAGCTCTCTGCGCATATCGAGGCGACCGAAAGCGTGAGTATTGTTTACTTACATCACAGCTTGTCTCATCTAGTTTCAGCTCGTCAACACATTCCTTAAAAGCGACACCGCGAGTGACGAAGAGTCGCACAACGAACGCAAGCAGGCTTTGAAGGGATCGGTCGAAACACTTCACTCTCTTGTCGTTGAATGGCAGTCGATGGTGAATGAGAGGGAAAGCTACTACAAGAAGGTGCTGCAACACGAGCGCGAGACCGCCAGACTGTGGGAGGAGAACATCGCCACCATAGCCGTCGAGACTGCCAAGGTCGAAGGCGAGCTGGAAAATGTTCACAAAGCCCAAGAAGAGCGTCGCAAAGCACTCAAGCAGACGAAGAACGACCTGCATGATGCAGCCCTCACCACAAGCAGCCTGTCACCTCCAGTGAAGGCAGCGGTCATAGAATCGAAGGAGGGCACGCCAAGTAGAGCTGAAGCCAATGCCTACACCGCCCACAAACAGGACTCAAGCGGTGTTAATGTGCCACCACTGGCCGCTCATCATGCACCTGTCAAGGATGACCAGCGACCATCACCTATGGCACGAGTAGCCTCTGAGGAAGACGAAGATGACGACGATGACTTCTTTGATGCTGTCGAAGAAGGCACGTTGCCTGTTAATCAAGATGTTGTAGAGTCAGAGAAGAAGCATGATCCGCCAGTCGAAGACCTTACGCCGTATGAGCCCTACAGAGAGCTCAGAGACGGCATGCCTATCTCAGACGACAAACGTCCTCCGATCAGCTTGTGGAGCGTGCTCAAGAACTCCATCGGCAAGGACCTCACCAAGATTTCATTCCCGGTCATGTTCAACGAGCCTACATCCATGTTGCAGAGAATGGCTGAGGACATGGAGTTCACTGAATGCTTGGATGCTGCAGCAAACAGTTCAGACCCACTCAAAAGAGTTGCTTACGTTGCGGCGTTCGCGGCATCCAACTACAGCTCTACGATGGGTAGAATCGCCAAGCCATTCAACCCAATGCTTGGTGAGACGTACGAGTACTGCAGACACGACAAGCAATACCGCTACTTCAGCGAGCAAGTCAGCCACCACCCTCCTATGTCAGCCTGCTGGGGTGAGAATCCAAGATGGATTTACAAAGGAGAGGTTGACGCGAAAAACAAGTTCATGGGAACTTCGTTCGAGATCCGCCCTACCGGTATCGCACACGCTGAACTGAAACTCCCGGCTTCTTGGGCTAAGGAGGGTGTCACTTACCCAAGAGAAAAGTGCAAGGTCACTGGCGAGGAGCTCATCATTGAGCACTACAGCTGGAAGAAGGTCACTACAGCTGTCACTGGATTCATCACGGGCTCACCTGTCATTGACCACTTTGGTGATATGGTCGTCACCAACCATCGCACTGGAGAATCGTGCACTCTCACCTTCAAGGCGCGTCCATGGAGAGGCAAAGGGCAGGAGATCAAGGGCTTCGTCAACAACAGCCAGAAGAAGCGCGAGTGGGTGATCGCCGGTAGATGGGTCACTCAGCTTGTCGCTAAGAAGGTCGACAACGACATCGACGAGATCAACGCCGACCAGCAAGTTGACAACACGGCAGAATACTTGCTACTTTGGAAGAACTCGGAGAAGCCAAAGATGCCATTCAACCTGTCGCCATTCGCCATAACGCTCAATGACTTGCCAGGTGACCAACTCTCTACGCTGAAGCCTGTCGACCGCCCAGACTTGAGACCATGGTTGCCTTCTACGGACTGCAGACTGCGACCAGATCAGCGCGCGTTTGAGATTGGGTTGTACGATCTCGCCAACGATCTGAAGATCCAGAACGAGGAAAAGCAGCGCGGGACCCGCAAAGACAGAGAAGCAGGCAAGCTGCCAGCACACAAGCCCAGGTGGTTCAATGCTGTGCAGGATCCTGACACTGGCGAAAGAGTGTGGATGCCTACGACGACCAAGGCTGAGAGCGGCCAGAACCAGGTCGAATACTGGACTGAAAGAGAGGCGGTCGGTAAGGTGCGCAAGGAGGGAGATGACTCTCGTCATTTCAAGGGCGTCGATGATGTAGGTCTTACTAGAGCACGCTTTTAACATGCTAACACAACTGCAACAGATCTTCATCGATTACAAAATCGAAGACCCTCGTTAACAACCCCAAAATGCTACGGTACACTTATAACATACACTCCGTCCGGGAGGATGAAACTAATAGCAAGTATAGACAAC
The DNA here is from genome assembly GCA_004918325.1 of Wallemia hederae. NCBI lineage: Eukaryota > Fungi > Basidiomycota > Wallemiomycetes > Wallemiales > Wallemiaceae > Wallemia > Wallemia hederae. The sequence continues at coordinate 25,497 of SPNW01000010.1, forward strand.
ACTATATCCATACTTATTGTGCCACAATTATACTCTTTTATTGAATTTAATGACGATCTTTGCCTTGTTCGCTCTTGTTGTCTTCTTCTCGAACTGTGATGGGCGCAGCGGCTGGAGGATCAGATATGAGCGTACTATGGCAGGTGAGCAGCGATGTACTTGCGAGGCTATGAAAATAACATGTGTGCCCAGTCGCTTGCCATGATAATCGTTTCTGAGCTTGGTGATAAGACATTTCTGATTGGTAGGCACATCTGAGGCGTCCGCAGGCGGTCTTCTCTAACAGCGCACAGCCGCCATTCTGGCAATGAGGAGTCCACAGCTCGTCGTGTTTAGCGGGTCTTTTGGTGCACTCACGGCCATGTCCATTCTCTCCGCGTTGCTGGGCCAGATACTGCCAGCACTGCTACCTAAGAGCTATACACAGGTGCTGGCAGCTGTGCTATTCCTAGTCTTCGGCGTGAAGATGTACATCGACGCTAAGGGCATGCAGGGCGGTAGGAAGGAAGTCGAGGAGGAGATGCAGGAAGCGATCCAAGAGATTGAGCACGAGGACGGCGAACTCCCAAAACCGAGCGCTCAGACACACAAGAAGTCCTCAGCGGACACTTTCAAACAAACGCTGCTGAGCGTCTTCAGTCCCGCATTCGTACAGGCGTTCGTTCTCACTTTCCTGGGAGAGTGGGGAGATCGCAGCCAGATCTCTACAATCGCTCTCGCTGCTGCCCACGGATGGAAGACTGTCGCTTTCGGCACAAGTCTTGGTCACGGCATGTGTACCGCCCTGGCAGTGCTTGGTGGACGCATTGTTGCATCAAAGATATCTATAAAGACAGGTGAGTACTGGAAACATCCTGGCTATCATGCTTTTCTAATTATCTTTCAAGTCACATTTGGTGGCTCTGCCCTCTTTATACTTTTCGGTGAGCAGGTTGTCATGTCTTGCATTCAGCTCTAACCACTCGCACAGGATTCGTCTACATTTGGGAAATACTAGTCAGCATGACTTCACCTGCAATTCAAGTGTAAAATACCCCAAAAGCACAGATTGATAGAATTCTATGTATTTATATATACAACAGATAAATTTCAATACTTAGGTTTCAATGCACATTCAATAAGCAGCTGCGATACCATTCTTACGCGAATCAGAAGCAGCAAGCAACTGGTCACCCTCAATCACAATGGCTTGCACGTCTGCCACGCCGAGATTGAAGTCGAAGACGGTGGTGTTGTGTCCTCTTTCCTTCATCTCGTCTATCAGACTCGAGCGGAACCCGCTCTCGAATGAAACGACCGGAGGGAAAAGCTGGTCATGCACGCGAGGTGCTTCGATAGCGGACGAAGGATCCTTTCCGTCAAGGATGTGGAGAAGCGTTTGCAGAACACTTCCGAATATACGACTGCCTCCACTACCGCCCAAAGCGACTAGCAATTCGCCGTTGCGTTGGACAATGGTTGGTGCTGTTGATGACAACGGCCTCTTGAATGGCTCCGGATGGTTATATGGCGAAGGCCACAGCCCGAACAAGTTTGGGTGCCCAGGTATTGAGAAGTCGTCCATTTCATTGTTCAAGATTATGCCTGTCTGTGTGTCTAGCACATGGGATCCGAACCAGCCATTGACGGTTGAGGTAAGCGTCACCACTCCGCCATCGTCATCCACAATAGTGAGATGCGTCGTGCCATGCGTATCCTTGCCCTCGAAATCTGGCTCGTAATACTGCCATGTATGGGTTTTTTCTGTAATTTGGTGCGCTCTTTCTTCAGCGTACGTTTTGTTGAGGATGTTCATCATAGGAGCGGTGTCATTCATGAATGGCTCGTCTCCAATGCGTGTCCGCTCCGCAAATCCGACTAATGGGGTAAGCTGAAGAAGAATTTCATCGAGAACACTCACATTTCATCACTTCGATAAATTTATGCAAACTGTCGGGATTGTTGAACCTTGCTGGTATCAGATCCAGCTCATTCAGTGCGTTCAACATGAATAGCATCACTGGTCCTGATGTTGGGAATCCGCATGTGTGGATGTCGAGTCCGCGCACGTTTGTGCTGTAACCTTTATCCTTCACTACGCTGTAGCTTTCTAAGTCCGACTTGGCAAGTATTCCGCCGGCGTTTACAGCAGTCTCAACAACTGAATCTCCGATGTCGCCCTTCCACATGTTAGCAAGGCCAAGCTGCCAACGACCAACGCACCTTGTAAAATACATCGACACCGTGCTTTGCAATGGTCTCGAGTGTCTTGGCGTAAGCAGGTCTTTCGATCCTGTCCCCCTCAGCTAGTATCGTGCCATTTGGTGCCAACCACTCGCTCCAAACAGCGTCTCTGAGAATCCAGTCTTTACTTATCTAAAATCCGTTGTTAGAGCAGTAATGAAGACGAGTAGCACGCACGTTCAACCGCCTAGCCAATTCTTTCGGTACAGCCCACCCTTTCGCCAGTTCAGCTGCTGGCATGACCAAGTCAAACCAGTCCATGCTTCCATGCTCTTGGTGTAGAGCATGTAAACCCGCTAGCTCGCCCGGCGTAGCCGTAGCCAAACCACCCAACTGAGCATCTAGCGGGGAATTGTAAAACATGTACGGATACGCTGCTCCCGGGGCTGTTTCTCTGAAGTTGAGAGAGGATATATTGCCGGACGGGGTTCTGTGCAATGCGAAGCCGCCGCCACCAATACCGGAAGAGAACATGTTCATAACACCGATGCAGAGAGTGGAGGTGACAGCTGAGTCAGCCGCGTTTCCACCTTTCCTGAGTATTTCTACGCCCATCTCCGAGCAAGTCTCGGTCTCTGTCGCGACAGCGCCGTTACTGCCTTTGGCTAAGAAGGGATCGTATCTGTGTGGTGGCCAGCTGAGGAGATTGATAAGGAAATTGGAGTACGTGTATCCGGCCGCGGCTAGCGAGAGCAAGAGCAACGGCAACAATTTCGTGTTGCTTCTCTTTTTGCGGCACTCGTCCGGCTTCTCGACATCTTTACACAAACCCTTCATGACCGGACTCGCACGAGCTGATGGTGGTTGTGGTGAGAGGAGTGATAGCGATGAGAACTTGGTACTAACGGAGTAGCGGCCATAGTTTACAGGGAAGGTGCTCAGTGACCATTAAACGGTATCAGCACGACCAATGTTGGACCCCCACGGCTCAACTGAAGATGAACGAGGGAAAGGAAGAGTGGAAGTGACCCCTTTTATAGCCAGCTACACGTCATACATACAAACAGGCGGCCAAGTTCTAGAGTCGTTCCTCGGTAAACACGTTTGTGACGATAAAAAGGGTTTGAAACACGTTTTGTGACTTAAGGCGGAGCTTATCACACACTTCTCATTAGGACGAATAATGCTGCGAGGTAGCTACGGGTGGTGTATACTCCTTCGCAGTCACCTCGTTCGTGTGTGCTTCGCTGGCCCGGTTCAGGCTGAATATCGCGTCTGTGAGGGCATTTGATGGCCCATGAACGTACTTGAATAAAACTAAGCTTCAATGCACTTGTTTGTCCTTCAAATACACGCTCTAAACCTCACAATCGTGCTATGCCGCGTTTCTCAGGCACACAAACATAACCATGTTCAAAAATGCGTTGCATACGCCAAGTGAGCCGCCTAAGTCACGGCACATCAAACGCAAACACTCTCTTCATTCAGTCCTACCACCATGTCCAAGAAATCAGTAATGGCTAAACGCAACAAGTCCAAGGAGCCAGACGTACCGCTTTCGCCGGCGAGCGAGTTTAACATCCAGCTTGGTGAAAACTCCAAGCAGCCAGATTTGAACCCATTGGATCCTTCTGAGTGGACTGAGGACCGCTATGGGATGCGCCACATGCCCAAAGTGCACGACTGGATTATGACGGAGGCGGGTAGAAAGCATGGGATGACCAAGGAGGAATTCGAGCAGTTCATGGAGTCAAAGAAGAGCCAAGTAAGTCGCGTTGATCCACGTATCATTCTCATGGCAGCCAGGACATTATCGATACAGATAAGATGATCGAGTCGCAGATAGCTCAAGAATGCAGAGAGAACGAAGGCACTTCAAGCACACTGAATGACATTAAGGGCTATTTGAGGAACCCATTCTATGGTCCCGAAGGCGAAGCTCACCGTAAGAAATTAGATGAATTGCTTGAAATGCAGAAGAGAGACGAGGAGAAGAAGGCTGAAGAGGACAATGCAGAGGTTTAGTAATTAGTGCATATCGACTTGTAATTCAATTTTGATTTATATTTTCATTCTTGGTCGTTCAGCTTCTCTACTTGATTCTTAGATATCGCAAGGCAATATCGAGAAGGGATGAATGTGTAACAAGAGCAAATTAATTTCGATTATTGGGTCCACGGCGACGGGCAAGTCAGATCTGGCTGTGCTGATCGCGAAGCACAGAGATGGGCAGGTGATAAATGCAGACTCGATACAGGTGTACAAGGGCCTTGATATCATATCGAATAAGATTTCCGAGAGCGAGCAGCAGTCCGTGAAGCACCATCTATTATCGTTCCTAGATAAGGACAAGGAGTACTCCATCCCCCAGTTCATCAGCGACTCCAATTATCTCATTGATAAGCTCTCGACGCAGAACACGCTCCCCGTCGTAGCTGGAGGCACGCATTATTACATTCACCATCTCCTATTCCAGAACAAGCTTATCAAGACTGATGAAGTCGCCGACAAAGCTCAGTCGATTGAGTTGCATCCGCATCCTGACTTCTACGCCTTAATTGAAGGTCTCGCTGACAGCGATAAGGATCTCATCCTACGCCTACCGCTTCTCAAGGAGTCGCAGTACACTGATCTCGACAGCAACAACGTCCCACTCTACTCGCATTTGCATCGGATACTTTCGCTCATTGACCCAGTGACAGCAAGCAGATGGCACATTCGAGACACAAGAAAGGTCAAGCGCAGCCTTGAGATCATATGGGAGAAGGGCAGGAAGCGTTCTGATATCGAAGCAGACCAGAGAGCATCCAAATCAACTGACACTCTCGCACAAACCAAGTACAAGAATCTCGTCTTTTGGGTGTACACTGATCCAGACACGCTCTCTAAACGTCTGGAGAGACGAGTCGAGAAGATGACTGAGGTAGGTACTTGCTCAATTTTCAGTGAAACTAACATAGAGATCCAAGCAAGGTCTATTGAATGAAATCGAAGAGCTTCGTGCGCTCGAGAATGCTTTCATCTCGAATGGTCAGCAAGACTACACTCGCGGACTGTTTCAAGCCATAGGTGGGTCTTTGAATCAGCAACGATTTCATGCTGACAAGCATCAGGCTACAAAGAGTTCGACGCCTATTTCAAGGCTAGCTCAGATGAAGAACGACAGCAAGCATTCAAGCAGGGTCTAGAGCTGATGAAGATCGCTACTCGACGATATGCGATGAAGCAACTGAAGTGGATTCAGAACAAGCTTATACCAGAGATAGTCGAACACCAGAAAACGGCCAGGAGTCGAGGGATGTCGTCATCCATCGACATCTTCATGGTCGACTCATCTGACATCGATAAATGGGAAGAACGCGTGATGCAGCCAGCGATGGACATCTCAGATAGTGAGATAGATGCTTGAGAATGATACTTGGCTAACATGTATGCAGAGTTCCTGAGGGACGAACCCCTTCCAGATCCCAAGAGCTACTCGGAGGTAGCGGAGAGACTGTTCAGCAAAGAATCGAAGATGGCTGCGTCAAATGCAGAGACAGGGTACCGCAAAGTGGTGTGCGAGGTATGCACGACTGATCCGCACAATCCAATCGTGTTGAACGAGGGAATCGAGTATGAGAATCACCTGTCATCCAAAGCACACAAAGCCAAAACACGCAAACCGACGACGAAGCCGAGTCAGGACGAGATAGAGCAGCTGCGAAGGCTGAAAAATAGAATATAAATTATTATCGTACGCATAATTTTACTTCCTGTTTTAGTAAACTAGCTTTGCCGCGTCTCGCGAGTGTTTAACGATAACCGCGAACGAGCAAAAAGGAAACGCGATGCCGTTCAATCCATTTAAAATCAAACCGATCCCTGTGCACGCGCACAGTCCCATACAAGAGCAAGACGACGCGGATGAGCACGCGGTCGCCCAGCATCTCGAGGAGCAAGTCGAGGATGACGAGAGAAGAGCGAGCAACCCGTTCGCTGACGAGCAGGACGAGTACACACCCGTGCCGCCGACTATCAATGAGCCTACAACTGCCACGCCTTTATCTTTCCAGCAAACACCAGCCACTCACTACATCGGCCATCAGCACTACCAGAGCATGAGCGATGAGCATACGCCTATCTTTAACCACCCACAACCCTCGTTCCACGCCTCCGCGCCTTCTTATACCGACGGTTCTTCGTACTCATACGAGCCGTCCTCCGATTATCAACACGCGCAATACAACCAGAGCATTACGCCAGTGCCCGTATCACTACCCACACAGTCACATCCGCTCGCGTACGACGTCGAAAAGCAGGACGACGGAATGAGTTACCAGTCACGTTCGCCTAGTCCTGAAGCGGACAGTTACGAGGGCATGTACAACGACAAAGAAGGTCTCACCTCACCCGCGCCAGCGATAACAGCGCTCACACCCGACATGGACACGTCCCATTACGGTGCACCTCCAGAGGAGCGCATCCGCAGACGTGGAAAGACCAAGAAGCGCATCGCGCTGACTGACGGTAACCTCGTCGTCGATCTCCCTATTCCGTCGACACTCGATAAGGTCATCATGCGCCGCGATCTTGACGACATGTCCAAAGTCAGGTACACAGCTGTGACATGCGATCCGGATCACTTTGAGCGCAACAACTTCACACTCAGACAGGCGCTGCACAATCGCAGAACAGAGCTGGCTATCTGTATTACTATGTACAACGAGGATGAGGTACTTTTCTGTCGCACCCTGTACGGCGTCATGAAGAACATCAGCCATCTGTGCAGCAGGAAGAACAGTAGCAACTGGGGCATCGACGCATGGACAAAGGTCGTTGTCGTCATTGTCGCAGACGGTAGATCGAAAGTTCATCCACGTGTTTTGGACTGTCTCGCTAGTTTGGGTGTCTATCAAGAGGGCGTCGCGAAGGGTGCTGTCAACGACCAGGACGTGGAAGCACATCTGTTTGAATACACAACGTCTCTCGCCCTTGGTCCTGACTTGAAGTTCAAAGGCCCTGAGAAGCGCATAGTGCCAACACAGGTGGGTGTGCTGCTTAATCAATAGTTTGCTGACAGACCACGCCCAAGATCATCTTCTGTCTCAAGGAGAAGAATGCGAAGAAAATCAATTCGCACAGATGGTTCTTCAACGCCATCTGTCCTATTCTGCAGGTGAGTTGCAGTAGTATGAGAGGCACATCGCTCACCTTTGTAGCCCAACATTTGCGTTCTGCTTGACGTTGGTACGCGTCCACATCCAAAGTCCATCTACCACCTGTGGAAAGCATTCGATAAGAACAGCAATGTTGGCGGTGCTTGTGGAGAGATCCGTGCCGACACAGGCAAGCATGGATCTGCGTTACTCAATCCGATAGTAGCCTCTCAAAAGTGCGTGGAGACAAGGTCAATTCTTTTGCTGACATGGAAACAGCTTCGAATACAAAATGTCTAACATCTTGGACAAGCCTACAGAGTCTATATTTGGTGAGTGACTCTTGCATTTGCCGAAGGTCGCTCAATTAACATATATTTAGGATACATCTCCGTCTTGCCTGGCGCATTCTCTGCGTACAGATATGTTGCACTGAAGAACGACGACAACTTTGGACTCGGACCACTGCACTCATATTTCAAGGGTGAGACGATACACATGTCTCAAAATGAGAGTGTCTTCACTCGCAACATGATGTTGGCGGAGGATCGTATCCTTTGCTTTGAGTTGTGTGCCAAGCGGAAAGAAGCTTGGATCCTCAAGTACGTCAAATCGGCAGTCGGAGTGACGGATGTGCCCGACAGAGTACCGGAGCTTATCAGTCAAAGAAGGCGCTGGCTGAACGGATCATTCTTTGCAGCAATATACGCTCTCACGCACACCGGTCAAATACTGAACAGTGGTCACTCTAAGCTGCGAAAGGCTTGGCTGTTGGTAGAGACATTCTACGCAGCTATCAATCTCTTCTTCAGTTGGTTCGCACTCGGAAACTTTTACTGTTTCTTCGTCGTGCTCACTCGCGCACTCGAGGACCCAAGCTTCGGTATACCTGGTATCAAGTTCTTCAATGTGGTCGCTCAAGCGGTTTATGGTGCGATGATCATCGCGTGTTTCACGTTCAGTATGGGTAATCGACCAGCCGGGGCTAGTTTCAAGTACACAACGGTCATATGCGTTTTCGCTGTGCTGTCGATATACATGGTCGTAGCTGCGATTATTTGCACGGTACATGTAGCGCAACAGTCTGAGCATAACGCAATGTATGCTCAAATGTTGATATCGCTTATAGCGACGTATGGTCTTTGGGTCGCTGCCAGTTTAATATCACTTGATCCTTGGCATCTGTTTACTAGCTTTCCGCAATATTTGTTGCTCGCTGCTAGTTACATCAATGTTCTCACCACATTCGCCTTCTCCAATCTCCACGATCTGACGTGGGGTACTAAGGGCGAGAACGTACCTGAGCAGAACACTGGCAAGTTCAAGACGTCCAAGGATGGTACAGTTGAGGTGGAGATGTATGACAACAAACCGGATTTGGATGGTCAGTATGCAGACGCGTTGCACAAGCTGAGGACCAAAATGCCGGTGCCAAAGCCAGCGCAGAGTGCTGCAGATATGGAAAGAGCTGCGGCTGACTATTTGGCGTCTTTCAGAAGCAATGTCTTGCTCTGCTGGATACTGTGCAACGGAGCGCTCATTATTATAGTCTTGGTGGGCACAGGCGGAGATGGAGCGTTCGGAGACAATGGGAATAAGAAGGTGCAGGCGTATATGCTGGTCATATTGTCATTCGTGGCTATTACAAGTGTGAGTGTGGTGCGCATCTTTGAGTGCTTCTCTAACGCAACACTACACAGGCAATAAAGTTTTTGGGCTGCGCGACGTACATGGTAGCGTCGCTGTTCGGAATGTAAAGAGATGCTGTTGTAAATTAGTAGTGATAAATCGTTGTAAAATAAGGCTGTTGGAGTGGGAGCAGGGGAGATGGCCAGATGGTGATTGAGAAGAGAATTACAAATCCTACGCCTTATGAATACCTCAGTTTAAGTTAATGCTCGCACCCGCTTTCACCCTTCTCGCCCGATAAAATCCACGGCTCTTTCTCTCCTACGTCGACCAACAAATTCGGAAATGTTCAGCAGAGCACTCAAGCAGGCCAGTTTCATACCACGCATGTCGATGCGTTCATACGCATCAGAGGCAGGCGCCGCCGATAAGCTCAAACTGCAATTCGCATTACCACACCAAACGCTTTTCCAAGATAAGGAGGTGATCCAAGTCAGCGTCCCAGCGCAGACTGGTGAGATGGGCATCCTCTCCAACCACGTGCCATCCGTCGAGGCTTTGAAGGCTGGTGTCGTTGAGGTCATTGAGGGCGCTGGACAATCTAGCAAGTACTTTAGTGGGTGAATAGGTGAATGGTATTCTTTAGCTTACATATTCGCCCAGTCTCCTCTGGATTCGCTAGTGTCCACCCAAACAACACCTTGACGATCAACGCAGTTGAGGCATACGACTTGGCTGCATTCGACCAAAGCGTGGGTTATAAACGTCGGCTAAGAAGCAGCGGCTAACGATAACGCACAGGCTCTCAGACAAAACATCGCAGACGCTAAGAAGGCTTCATCATCTTCAAACGAGGTCGAGAAGGCAGAGGCTGAGATTGAGTTGGAGGTCTACTCAGAATTGGAGGCAGCGCTCAAGTAAAATTTATCCATTTAAAATAAAGCGCACTTACACTGAATAAATTCCTTGTCTTGTGACGTCGCTCTGATGCGAAATGAAGTTTGAGTTTCTGCCGGTGGAGTGCGTAGAAAGGGTGTAAGCGATGGTGTACGGTAGTATAAGCATGCCTAATGAATCCACACAGCCTTCAGTTCGCAGATCTCCGAGATCTCGTTAGCCTGTTGCAAGTCAGCCGATACTTCCACGACACTTTCAATTTCAGCAGCAACAACAACCTCTACAGCAACCTCTTTGCCAACTACTTCGACATCACTGCCCCTCTCCGCCGATTCAATCTCTTATCGTCCAACATAGCGCTCGAGTTGAGACAGCGCATGGTCACGCTGGACAGATTCCACGCGAGGCTGAGGAATGATATCTTGGACGACGCACATCTCCTCGTTGACCTTCTCAGACTCTATTTGATAGCCATAGAGTCTGATTATACCAACACACGGTACAGCTCCCTCATTTCTCTCTACTCTCGTCGCTTTATCCACTCTGCTGCATTCCCAAGCCCTGACGATCACCTAAACTCGTTCATCCTCTGGCTCGACTATCTCTACAACGACAACCCACCGGAAATCACCCCTTACAAGCCATTTCTCTTCGCTGCGCACCACTATGATTCTTTCTACGCTCCATGGCCATACGCAAAGCTTCCGTCAGCTGAATTCGACGCCCAATTTGACGATCCGTTCCTCACCAACCTCACTTTACACGACCAGTCGATCACAATAACCTATTTCGGTACGACGATGAGATTCAGACCACCATTGTCATCGCATGCTGCATTCCTGACACTTCACAAATACAAGAACAACCTCTCAAAACCCAGGCTCACAAGCAAGGACTTTGACGCAGAATTTGTTCGCTTGACGCACTGCACGGACCCATCGAGCTCACCCGGCTGTAGCAAGACACTGTTCAAAAACCACTTTCAAGGCGCTTGGGAAGGTTTCTTCTCTTACTACGAATTCGACGACTACAGGGACATTCTAGCTGGCTCGGTCGATACTCTGTACAACGGCGTCTACGCCATGCAGCCTCAGGTTTGGAGATTAAATGAGGTCATGCAGGAATACAAACCATCGACTTCACTGTCTACATTATCGGACGTATGCGGCAATCCCCAGGAGCAGCACCTGTTTCTCAAACAGCAAGATACCACTAGCGTCAACGATACACCACCCATCAACGACATTCTTATACAGTCTGACACCATGGACGAAGACAAAGAGATCGGTCTCAGCGGCTTGGTGGGTTCCTCTTTATCGTTTTAGTTGGCTTCGCTGACTTAGGGAACCCAAGGGACACTCTTCGTGGGGTAGATTCACTCTGCGCGGCAAAGTGCGGGCCTGGGATGGGATGTTCATGCTGTGTAAGTTGAGGCACTTAGTCTGCTAACAGTTGACTAACGAACACAGGCAAGGAGTACACTGTGAGTCGATCGATCAAGCAGTTGGCTTCGACCTTAACTTTTGCAGCCTGACAGACGAGGAAAGTGGTTCTACAGAGGTTACTCGCTTCCTGGAGGTGTGCTAGTCGGTAGATGGCGAGATACCTACACACGTGAGTCCATTGATTTGTTGTTATGCACAATGACTAACGAGCACTTGCAGCCGAGGTGTTGTCTGGATACGAAGTTGGTAGCAATCATCCACTGCGTACGCTCTAACAAAACACTCGCAGGGCTGCTTTGTGTTGACGAGGCGCTGAAGTCGAAGTGCTGACATGGAACCACATTATGAACGTATACTGCATTTTGTATAGTAGCTATAACAAGTTTTCTGCATTGATGAACCTTATATGATTCTTGCTTCGTTGCGCTCACGATGATGCTATTGAGAAGACTGCAAGTCTCGCGGATCAGAGGGTTTCCAGTGCAGACGAGATCTTTCACGAGGTCTTTGAGGCTGCTGGAGCAGCAGAACGCTGACGGCTCTGTGGAAACGCCGCAAACGCTGCAACAAAGCCGGGCCAAGTTTGATCTCAAGTACGCAGATAAGCTATCGCAGAAGGTGAAGGAGTGAGTAGCCTGTCAAATACTCAACTGTGCTTATTCGTTACAGGGAAGGCGTAGAATCGCTCGAACAACTTAGAGAGAAGCTCACACCTGAGCCAGCACCACAGCCAGAGCCAGAAGCGAAGCCAGCAGCGAAGACAGTGGAGGAGGCGCAGGAGCTGCCTTCACAAACAGCCAGCACACCCAACGCTGAGCAGCTCAAGGTAGACACTGGAAAGGACGAGTACTTCATCGGCTCAGTGGATAAGGTGGAAGGACGCAAAGAGGGCGACGGCACAGGCGTGAAGCCATTGAGTGGTATCATCAACGTAGAGAAGATGTCAGAGCTACCAGCTGAGCACGTGAGCAAGCTGTGGAACGCCCACCACGCAACCAAAGACAACTACTTGAGCGCATCGATCAGCAAGGATACGTACGAGTCGCTGTATGCTCAAGCACGCAAGTACCCAGCCTTCGTTATACCAATCCCACGCGAAGTCAGCGGCGAGACTCAGGAAAAGAAGACGGGATACGAGGTGTTTTACCTTGAATGGGGATTCCTGCCAGACACAGCTGGCAGTGGCACGCGACCAACGACGCTGATATTCACGTCTCTCAATGAATACAAGCAGAGACAGGCATTTGCACAGCCATTTGTGTCCTGCACACATTACACAGATCTCGCAAAAACCAACGGAGTGGTACTGATGCGCGGTGAAGTGTCTTCAGTACAGGCATCTCCTGATACGTCGCTAGCAGTTCTAGACAGCAAGGATGCCCAATTGCTGATACTGACCATGCAACGTTTCTACGGCGCACACAAGTTCACCGATAAGAGCAACCAGGACAGAGCCAAGCTCTTGCACAACTTCCACTACAACCAAGGTGACTTTGATTTCGAGAGACTGTGTGCACTCGTAGAAGAAATTTGAGCGAAAATCATGTTTTTGTAAACCGATGATGCACCTTTTTCGATAACAATGAAGACGTTTGACTTGTCCCGATTCGCATACAAAAGCGGCGTCAGCAGCAACTATACTAGTAAATACGCAGCTGATGGGGAACTAGCACGCAGCGCCACCGCCACCACGCCCAGCACGCCCAGCAGCTCAGCCTCGACGCCACCGCTTGCTCGCTCACACACTGAGAACGACGCAGCTGCACCGAAAGCCAAGAAACGTAAATATGCTTATGAGCCACCAGAGACATTTGCAGAGCTTAGCGGCGTGCCAGACTTCATGACCCACGATTGCGATCTAATGCTCGTCGGTATCAACCCCGGCAGGACTTCTGCGACGCTGGGACACCACTTCGCACACCCATCCAACGCTTTCTATAGCTGCTTGTACGAATCAGGTGCGTTGAGCGTCTGCTGTGGTGATTCCCGCTGACATCGTCATTCTGATAAGGCCTCACACCTACCAAACTCCGTCCAGAACAGGATCGCATACTGCCCGTCCTCAATTACAGCATCACGAATCTTAACCACCGCCCAACAGTCACTCAGTCCCAGCTGTCCAAGGCTGAGAGCAGAGCTATGGTACCTGAATTGTGCTGGAAGGTGCACGAGTACAAACCGAAGCTCGTAGCTTTCGTTGGCAAGTCTATATGGGATGATGTATACTACGTCTTCAAGTCCAATTCCTCAGGCTTCGATTACAGAGTGGACAAAAAGAAGAAGGCGGACGTGAAAAGGTCTGGCGATTGCGATGAGACTGCGGGCTTTCTGCTGCAGAAGTTCAAAATAGTTCATGAAGACGGCACAGAGTCTCTCTTCTTTACTCTGCCATCCACTAGCGGCTTGGTTGCTACGTATCAGAAAGACGCAAAAGTGAGAGCATTCACGCGCTGTAAAGAGACCCTCGACAAGATCAAAGAGGGCGGCATTGATACCAAAGACATGCACGTCGTAGACAGCCGCAAATTGGCCGACAGTTACGCTGAAAAATTGCAACAAGAGAACAAGGCGCTTTGATAGCAACGCTTGTGCGACTCACATACCCACCGCTTAGCACTGTATTGCATTGTATTGTATACCTTTTATGCATCAAAAAGAAATGAAAACGTAATCTTAATTGTCTATCTAGTATGAGTTTCCTGGTCTGATGTTCAGCACCAACTCTTTTGCATACTCTATGGCATCCTTTGAACCTAAATTGGGCTGTTAGCAATGAAACAAATTGAAAGCAGCAACCCACCAATGAATGTGATAAGTGGCAGCTCAGACTTGGACACTGTGAGAGACTGCACACCGCTCTCGTTCTTGATACGTTCAATGCCCGAGCCCTTGCTGCCGACGATTCTAGGGAACGTCGATCTATTTTGCAGAATCAAGTAACCAATGTATTCCGACTTCTTGACTCTCTCTATGGCACTCTCGATTGCCTTGACAGCTCTGTTGACTGCTTGGTCATCTTTTCCGTTGACTGACAGATTTGTTAGAATAGTCTCACCCCAAACAATCAACTCACTCTTCCACTCGGACTCCGAGTCATCACCTTCGCTATGCAATTCAAATGCTTCCCATTTGTGTGCCATCTCATCTTGCTCATCGACGTCAACTCTCGAGACAGGCTCCGGTGGAGTCATGTCAGCTGGCTCAGGTAATCCGCTACCGTTGCTCTTGGCTGGTGGTGTGGCCACGTCGACAGTGACGCCGTATGATCTAAGATTGCGGAAGAAGCGTCCGTTCTCGCTGATGCCGTGGTAATGCTTGTTAGGAACACTGATCGTCTTGCTGACGAACGTTGACTTCTTTCTCAAATCTGCAACGGCCGCTTCGACAGCTGAGGATTTACCAGTCACCTTGACAATTGTGCTTGCATCAACGTCGGCAAGCTCGTCTCCATTGACAGGCGAGTCGATGTTGCTGTAGTCGCGAGAGCCTGGGAAGTGAATGTTGACATTGTGCTCCCTTTGTGTGGCCATGAGCTTAGATCCTCCTCTTCCGATAAGATCACCGTGAAGTGCAGTTGGCACTGAGACACCGTACGTCTTTCTGTCGCTGAGATCAGCAACGAATGCTCTGATCTCCTTCTCGATAGCGCCAGCCAGGCTCTTTTCGGCCTTGATGACGATCGTCTCCGAGTCTGAGTTTGGCTTAGGGAACTGCACCATACCCGATTGCGACTGGTTGTCTGCAGGGCCGCCAGCCTTCTCGATCAGCTCGCGGAGCTTAGAGCCACCTTGACCGATGATTGACTTGTGGTACTTACTGTCAATGTCGCCGATGTTGATGACTTGCTGTGAGTTGATTTGGTCGATGATGCCCAGGATGTCCGTCTTTGCTGCTTGGATCGCCTTCTTAGTACCGCGCAAGTTGATCGTAATCTTCTGCTGCGACTCAGTCGATCTGTCAAAGTCGATCTGTGCACCACTGCTCTCCTTGATCTCATTGATCTGTTGACCGCCCTTTCCGACGATTCTGGCAATAGAAGAGGATGGAATAGAAATGTTGAGGGTGTTGTTGTTTTCCTTTTCAAATTCAAGAGCCTCAAGTAACTCCGCCTTGGCTTGTGCAACTCCCTTCTTACCACCCTTGATCGTGACAGCATCTGAAGGCTCCTCTTCGCCGTTCGATTTAGGGAAGGTAATCTTGACACCATGTTTGTCCTCCAGTCTGGTAGCGTACTTTCCTCCGCTACCGATCAGTGACGCGTGGTATTGACGAGCAATAGTGAGCTTCTCGCTCGTCTGGTCTGCCAATTGCTCCACCAAGCCATTCAATCTACGCTTGGCCTCTTCGACATTCTCCTTACGTCCAGTGACCTTGATGACGGCCTTTTGTGGCGCCTTCTTCAAGTTGTCGTTGGCTTGACGTTGAGTAATGTCAATTTGCACACCGAGCGACTCTCTCAGCTTGGTGATCGACGAACCGTTCTTACCGACAATGTGAGGAACGTACTGACTGTTGATGGTCATCTCAGCCTCATGTCCGTACACAATGTGATGGTTCTCTGCTTCATCAGCGATTCTCTTGAGCTCGCCAACGACTCTGTCAACCTCCTCCTTCTGTCCGCGCACAGAGATCTCATCCTCGTTGATATCTCTCTTTGCGTTGTTGCGATTGGCAGGTTTGCTAGTGCCGAGCTGCACGTCTACCAATCTGTCCTCGCCGATGATGGCGTTGAGAGTAGTGCCACCTGGTCCGACAATAGCCTTGTGGAACTTTGGATCGACGTTGACAATCTGGATGGTGATGTTGGAAGCAGCCTTGACCATTTCAAGCAAGGTGTTGACGCCGTCGTCGACAATTTCAGCTACCTTGTTCTCGAGTGCCTTGCCCTCCAAACCAAGCTCGGACGCGCCAGTAAAGATGAGACCGACTTCGTCGCGCTGGTCAGACTCGTGTGGGAACATCAAGGTAACCTTCTTGCTGTCCTCAAGCTGACGAGCCTGCTTGCCGGCCAGATGACGGTGGATGAGGTGGTCGACTTCGACAGACCTGACTGCTGATGGCGGGATGGTCAAGACGAGCTTCTCAACTTGCTCTCTAGCGCTAGCAGCGGCTGATGAGTCAGAGCTGACAATATCGATGATGACAGTCTGTGATTTCTCGATGTACGCGGGTCTTGGAGGGTAAATCTTGGCACCTGGGTGGCTGTCGGCAATCTTGTTGAGCTTGCCGCCACGCAAGAGGTATCTCAAGACGTTGATACCGTAAGTCAAGTCCGTCTTGACTCTGTGGACCGACAGCAAGTCCACGATCTCAACCGCAAGAGTGCTAGCCTTCTCCATGACTAGTTGCAAAGCAGCTGGCAGCTTTAATTGAGGGCCGCGAATGGTGCATGTTTCTGAGATATCATCAGCAGCTGGAAGTTCGACGATGCATTGAGTCTGCTCCAGGATCTCATCACCGATAGCACCAACCAGGGTGCGGTGTTGGCGTTTAGGTATTGGGATGGAAATGGTCTTGGTTGTGCGCTGGCAATCGTTGTAAACTCTCTCGATTGCCTGGATGGCAGCTTTGACGGCTGACTTTTCACCTTTGAGCACGATAGCTGACTGCTTGATGCGCTCAGGCTCGTTGATGTCAGCCTCTTCTCCAACGGCTTGGTGAGCAATAGCACGCAATCTTGCTTGCGAGGGGATAGTGATGGTGACGCTGAATTGCTGCTCTATTTGAGATGCTTTTAATGCGATTAATGGGTAGAAAGAAGTTGGAATGGAAGTGAAACGTCTGGTGTATGACTTGATGACTTGTGAGATGATATCGTAGACTTTTTGTTGGGCGAGTTGTATAGCGTCTTCGAGACCCTCTATCGTGATGGGAATAGCGTAGTCGCTGTCATCGTCCTCATCCCAGTCCTCGTCGTTCGATGGCTTTGGCTGAGGCTCGGAGGCTGGCTTTGGAGGCACCTGGATGCGAGTCTTTGTGGAGTCCGTGATGGATTTGAGAGTGGAGCCTATACAGAGCAGTCAGCGGTGCTCCGAGACTCACAAACGTCAACTCACCCTTTGGACCAATGAGCAGCGCTCTAGAAGAGTTTGGGATTTCCACAGTAACGGTGATTCTGGTAGAGAGCGTGCTTGTGAGGTAGGCGATGGCCTCATTGACGGACTTCTGCGACTGTCCCTTCACAAAAAACGTTGTTTGCTTGGTCTGCGACGTCGTTGAGCTATCGACGTTGACGTTGAACGAGCTCGAGACCTTCTTGAACAGCTCAGACGTCGTCTTTGGCGCCTGTCTCGATTTCTGGTTGCTGAGCGCCGCCAGCAGCTGCGACTGAGGAATCGTGTACGTGGACTGGTAGATGGATCTCTGTATCACTGGCTTTGCCCAGGCACCTGAAGGCTGCTTTGGCGTCGCTGTCGGCAGGCTCGGGAACGCTGATTCCGAGTTGAGATCTACGTTCTCCTTCTGCGCGGGTTTCGTCGCTGGCTTCGATGAGCTGTCGTCGCCTAAGCTGGGAAATGGATCTGGAGAGTCATGTAGGGATTGTATTTGAGCTGCGGACAGTGGCATTTTTGGTTTCGAATTTCTAGTTTATGGTAGCAGCTCTACAAGTGACGATAAATCCAACGCGATGTCGGCATTACTAAATGAAAATCTATCTATTTGCGTACAATAGGATTGATGATTTGTCCAGGCTTCACCTGTATCTTTGGCGCTATCTGTCGCTTGTGTGCGCTGGTGGTGTTGAATTCTTGTCCGAGTGCGTTGGACATGGCAGCCTCGTACTGCCATCTGCTTGTGAATGGATGTGGTATATCCTTCACAGAGTATTTATCCATTGGTCTCTTCTCGCTCTTCTCGCTGATGATCACGTGTGCCTTCTTCGCATCCTTTCTCTGGTCGGCATCCACACCGGCCGTCTTCTTCGTGAAACGCGCACGCTTCTTCTCCTCAGCGGCCTTGTTCTTCTTCACGCCCTTGCCTGACCAGCTTCCCCAGCCTGGCAACGACGTGTCCACATCCTGCGGTGCTTCCGCCTCGACTTCCATTCTCTTCTCATCTGCAAAGTCCTAAACTGTATTAGCTTGTGTGTCCGTAATGCCTTTCGAACTCACCTGCACAACATCGTCTGCCGCGAACGCTTCAGCGACCAAGTCACGCTGCTTGAATGCCTGTACACCTCCACCAGCCATGTCTTCGTCGCTATCAGACTCTGAAGCAAAGCCGTCTTGAGCATTCTTCTCAGTCTTCCTCTTCTGCTTCTTGGATGACTTGTTGGCGTTTGCGTTCTTAGCCTCTTTGGTAATGGTAGCGTCGAGGTCGATATTAACGTCGTCATCGTCATTACCTCCTTGAGCGGCTCTCTTGCGCTTCTTGAACTCTGCCTGACTCTTGTCTACCTTCTTAGAGTCCTTCGAGAGCGTAGCCATGTTCTTCTTCTTTGCCCTCTTTGTGCCTTCACTGCTGCCTCTCAACCAAGGATTGCTCTCGTCTTCGTCATCGCTGACTCCGTTGTCCTTCTCATACTGCTCTTTGAATTGATCGAATGAGACCGGCTTGCTGTCGTCATCCTTCTCGCGACCGAGGGTGCGAGACGACGTGGCAGACGCAGGCACGTCGTCCACATCAGCGTCCTCCGTGGCTGGCTTTGGTGCCCTACCAGGTGCGACGACAACTCTACCAGGATTTCCACCAATGTTGACTCTGTCGTCAGACTCATCCTCTTCGCCCCTCAGCTCTCTCTCGAAGTCATCCGCTTCGTCCTCCAGTGCCTTGTTCTCGCGAGCAGCTGCGTCGCGCATGAACTTCATACCTGCGATACCCTTAAATTTTTCTTCAGCAGTGTTGTCGTCCTTCTGCTGCAGAGTCTTCAACTTGTTCAGGGCAGCAAGCTTAACAGCATCGTCATCTTCATTATCACCGATACTGTCATCACTCTCGTCGTCGCTCTCATCGTCCAGCTTCTCGCCCCTGATTCTCTGGCCAAGTTGTTCCATTCTGTGCAACTCGTTGAGCGTGTCTCTGTCGCCGTCACTACGGTCTTTCATTTCCTTCGCCCACTTGCTGTTACCGCCCTTGTGACGGAGAGTTGCGCGTTCAAGAGCACGCTGTCTTTCAGCGTCCATCCTTTCCTCATCCGAATCCAAAACACCGGCTTCGGCAGCTTTGCGCTTGTTGGCTTCTTTCTCTTTCCGCCTCAAACGTCTGTAAGTCTTGCTCTTGATTTTGTTCATTCTTGCTGCCTTCTTCTCAGATTCGTACATGAGCTGTCTTTGTTGACGCAAAGCTTGCAACTTGGCCTTGGTCTGCTCTTGGGACAGCTTAGATTGTTGCTGTTGAGGCAGATTATCAGACGAGGTAACCTGTGTTGCCAGATTGTTCGTCTTCAAGAGCTCATCGACGGATGATTCAAGAGCGTTGCCTGGTTTGAAGTCGCTGACCAAGTCGTGACCGGACTTCGAGCCATCCTCAACGCCACCTTGGCCTGGACCTTGAAGAGGGAAGGAGAGCGTGTTGGAGTTCTCCAAAGCTTTCATTGTGGCATCCCACTGCTTTATGTCATCTTTGACGACCTTCTGACCTGCCTGACGATCTGCGCGCTCTTTGTAGAACGTAGCCAATGGTGCAGCCAAAGCGCCCCTCTTGGCTGTCTTTGACTCGGATGGTTTCAAAGGCTTGACTTGGCTGTCAATGTTAGAGGCGATACCGGTTGGAAGAGGAGCGAGAAGGGAGTCCAAAGAGACCGGAGCTGATTCATAAGTCAGAAGGTGTAACGAGAAGCACCAAACGATCACTTACCACCCGTAGGTACTCTGAATTCTGAACTCTTTCCTGCAACGACGCCATCCTTGTCTGCTGCAGAGTCATCTCTAGCTGGCTTGCTAGACGAAGGATCCAAGGAGTCAACGAGAGCCGTGAGTTTGTCCGAATCTCCCTGCTCATTCTCGCTGTCTTCCTCGTACTCGATTTCGCTATCATCGACGTCCGATTTAGTGATTTGCTCGTCCATAGGAGCATCGTCGTCGAGCATAGTATCCAGATCTACCATACCCTCCTCGTCCTCCTCGTCTTCTCCGTTCTTCCCTTTATTTGGGTTCTGTGGCTGTGTGAGCAGAGTTCATGCGGTTTTTAAGGCAACCCACCTTAGACCCAGTGAATTGCCAGTCCTGGTACTTGTCCTCGTCTTCCTCCTCGAATGCATCGTCAGAATCAATTTCTTCATCGTCGCTATCATTGACGACGCCTTCCTTTAAGTGATCAATTTTGATATTTCTGAGCCTCTCTTCGTCGCTGTCTCCATCTCCATCTCGCTTGCCCACTTCCTCCCTTCTATCGAGATTTGTGGTGAGATTTGAGCGCCTATGAGTGTCCTGATCCTGTACCAATTCGAATACATTCAGTTCATCACCCTTTTTGTACTTCTGTGCGCCCGCTTTGTTGCCTCCCTTCTTGTTCCCTTTTGCCATCTTCGAGGTCGCTTATCAAACCAACCAAGAATTCCATTTGATAATGATAGACGTAAAATTCATCATAATTTACAAGATTTCAGCATTACTTTAACATCTCAATACACCTAGAGTGATGCTTTCTTTCCACCTTCAAGAAGATTCATCAAGTCTGAAGTCAAAAAGTCTGATGGCCATTGAGCGTGAACTTGCTTGGAGAGGTACTGAATGGAGGTGTTGAGGCTTGCGCTGTCAACGCCCTTGACGTTCTTGCCCTCCTCCTTGAGCACTTGTTCGACATACGACGGGCTGATGACCTTGCCAGAGTTGGTCGCAGCCGAGTACTTGGCCCATGACCACAGCTGGACTCTCGCAATCTCTGCAGTAGCAGCATCTTCCATGAGGTTGTTGATTGGTACACAGCCGTTGCCCTGAATCCATGCTGAACAGTATGCCAATGCAGCTGATGCATTCTCGTGAACACCACTCTCTGTGATCTCACCAGGGACATTTGTGTTAAGCAGATCAGCAGCAGAAACTCTGACCTCTTCACGACGGACGTGGTATTGATTTGGACCGAGCATCTTGTCGTTGAAAATGTCCAATGCGATTTTGACAAGAGCAGGGTGTGCAACCCAAGTACCGTCGTGACCAGCTGTGACTTCTCTCGTCTTGTCGTTCTTGACCTTGGACATGGCAGCGTTGTTTGCGTTCTCGTCATTCTTGATTGGAATCTGCGCTGACATACCACCCATAGCAGCAACCTGACGACCATGGCATGTCTGTATGAGGAGTCTGACGTACGCATCCATGAATGGTACTGTCATGGTGACATCTGATCTGTTTGGCAGGACAGAGGACTTGTTTGCGCGCTGAGCCTTGATGAATGAGAAGATGTAGTCCCATCTGCCGCAGTTGAGACCAGACGAGTGGTTTCTCAGCTCGTAGAGAATCTCATCCATCTCGAAGACGGCGTAGATGGTCTCGATCAAGACAGTTGCTCTGATTGTGCCTCTGGGGATGTCAAGACTGTCTTGAGCAAAGTTGAAGACGTCGTTCCACAGACGGGCTTCGAGGTGGGACTCCATCTTAGGAAGGTAGAAGTAAGGGCCGAAGCCTCTGTTGACGTACTCCTTTGCGTTGTGGTAGAAGTAGAGTGCAAAGTCGAAAAGACCACCCGAGACAGGCTCGCCGTCGACGAGGACTCTTGGTTCGTTGAGGTGCCATCCACGAGGTCTGACGATAAGGACAGCTGGGTTTGGCGAGAGTTTGTATGACTTTCCAGACTTTTGATCAGTGAAGTCGATCTGTCTGCGAATAGCGTCACGGAGATTGAGTTGGCCGTCGACCATGTTGTGCCAGGTTGGTGAGTTTGAGTCTTCGAAATCGGCCATGAACGTCTTAGCGCCCGAGTTGAGTGCGTTGATGACCATCTTGCGCTCGGTGGGGCCGGTTATCTCGACTCTGCGGTCTCTCAAGCCAGGCGCGGGAGGAGCGCATACCCAGGACTTGTTTGAGCGAATGTGCTGGGTCTCTGGGAGGAAGTCCAGGCGAATTTTGCCTTGGTCGAGGTCCTATTTGCGCGTTAGGTGATGGAAGTGCGTGGCTAAGAGATAAGCTCACGTTCTGACGCTGGTGACGTTGTTGCAAGAGATGCTTTCTCGTCTTGTTGAAGGTGCGGTGGATCTTTGCAACGAACTGCAGTGCGTCGTCGCTGAGGATTTCCTTGTGCTGCGCTGGAGATGGAGCGTGAGAAGAATGCAAATGAGATGAAAATTAGCTCACGAGATACGTTGTCTGCTGGGTATGAGAATGGCTGCGATGGATGTATTTCTACTCACTTAATATTTCAATGCTCATCGTCGTTCTTGTTCAAGAGTGAATTTCGATTGCCATCTTTATCAGCAGTTCACCGGAGCTCCTTGTACCCGAGATATTCCATGTGCTTGATAAAGTCCTAAATCCGCCGTGTACGCAAATTGAAGCATTTCCAATAAATATTTGTACGAAAGCACACCATACAGTCGCTGGCTGCGTCACTTATACCTTGAAGATAAACAGTCATGGTCCGAAGCATAACTAATTCAGAAGGCAGGCCGAGACAGTTCGCGAGGAGGTCCGGTGTGTCATCTGATACGCTCAATGGCTTACCGTCCGCCCCTCTGGGTCCCGGATGGAGATCGGCAGCTGCTGATTTGCTAGCGACGGGGGAGGCTGCCGTGCAGCGACGGAGATCGATCAGGAATCTGCGCCGTGCAGCGACGACGCCCGCACAGGACTCGCCCACAGAAGCAGACATCGAAAAGCTACCGTTACACGTGCAAGATCACAATGACGGCGTTTTCATTGATGGGGAGGGTCCAATGTTCCCTGACATACGTATCAGATTCGATATCGATCCCCCAAATTCGATCGTCATGTCCCTGTCCAACAACCTGTACGACGATCACAAACCGCCCGACAGTTTCCTGCTTACAAAGCTCGAGCTGGTCGTGCCATACAAATCTGATGGCCTTGTCTTCGCCAGCCTCGACAAGATCACGATCGACGACTTGTCCGTTTACGATAGCCAGTGCCTGCCGCTGCTCCAGCGATATAACTCGCAGCTCAAGCAGCCTCTCGGTCCTGGAATCAACAGGAACGTATACCCAGATCCTACGCCTTCCTCCTCCTCATCATTCGCACCTGTAAACTACCACACATCACAGCCCCAGCCACGCACCCGCCAGCTCCAAGATCCCGATCACTCGCCGAGACCTCAGAAGCGCGCAAGGAAGAACACCTCAGAGTCTCCACCTCCGATGCTCCCGTTTCCTACAAACATAGCGCCATGCGCATACTTCAATAGCTACGCTGAATCCATAGAATCAGTCCCATTCGCGCCTCCACAGAAGTTGACCATCGATCTAGAGCCGGGGAGGGCGACGCGGTATCTCGCAATACGGTTTCTAAACTCCCACGGGTCGAGATTCGACGCTAGCAGGGTTAAAGCTTACGGTAAGTGCTGCTGCTGTGCTCGACAAATTTTCTCATCACGCATAGGCTACCGCGCTAGCAAAGTGTACAATAGTATCGAATACCACTAAACATCTTGTAATCCTAGGTGTACTTGTATGTAAATTGTCAAATTGAAGTATTTTAAGTATCTGTCGTTAACGTGTCGTTAACGCACGTTAAGCGGGACTATTTATCAGATTCGCGTCCGTGTCTTCTTCCTTAAGCACAACAACGTGAGTGGAGAAAAGCAAGGCAATGGAGCCTCCTCCAGCAGCTGTATAGTGATGATCATTGTTGTCGCCCCAGTCTGAACATTCATGACTGATTGACCACGCTCTTCCAAACTCAGCACCTCTGAACACAGCTGCAAGGAACTCCATTTGCCTTGCGAACATGCAATGACACTTTTCTAACATCTACACAGACCTTATAGTGAGTCTACAGCCTCACCAGCACAAGGCATCAGGCGCACAAATTTGTTGATGATAGACATACATTTATATTCCATGCTAAGTCTTAATCTTTTTGAGGAAAACGGTGTATTCAATTTGCTTGTCTGAATCGTCGTTGCCGTTGTCGCGTTGCTGGTGATTTGAGAAGACAAGTTTGCTAACGATTTGGTAGACATTTTGTACAGTATATATAAGATAGCATACAAATTACATGGGCTCTCCATCGATATCGTCGTCTGCCATTGGCTCTCCATCCAAATCGTCTTGCACCTGCATCGGCTCTCCGTCGATATCATCATCTTGCATGGGCTCTCCATCAATGTCATCGTGCAATGGTTCACCGTCAACAGGGTCAGGCATAGCTTCACCGTCGATGTCATCATCGATAGCTTCACCGTCGATATCCTCATCCTCATTGTCCTCCGCTTGTGCCATTGCTTTGAACCCAGCCGGTTTGACCATCTCCTCAGCAACAGGTGTAATAGGATTGCTAGAATGAGCGTCTCTGTCGCTATTGCTGATGCTCTGCACCTCGCTTTGGCTTTGACTGATGAGGGTGCTGCTGCCGTGCAAGTCACGACCACCCTTTCCACCGCTCTCAAGTCTCATCAAGTAATCATCGAGGATGTTCTGCGGGAAGATAAACAGTTCTTCCCAAACACCAAGCACCACCTGCACGCGCTCCTTGAAGAAGTTCTGGCTCAGCTTGCTCGGGAAAGTAGATTTGACGAGTCCAAGATGGTCAAAGACGCGTGGAAGCTGCCGCTGAATCTCGTCTCTGTACTTCCACGCTCCTGAGATACCGACTGCGCTGTTGGCCAGTATGTCTGACACTAGGTGCAGGCGAGCAATCTTGCGCGGCACTGGCGTGGAGACGTTGAGGAGAGATTTAATGACAATGTTCACTACGTCCGCGTACGCCTCTGCATGGTCGATGGCGAACGTCATCGCCTTTGCTACTGATAGGCGCTTCGGCGTGATGAGACGCAGCATATTCTCTAGCTTCTGCCTTGCGAGCGGACCAAGAGTGCTGTCCTTCTGCTTCTGTAATGCTTCATGTTCTGAATGCTCTTCGTCGCTGAGCTCGTCATCTACCGCTGCTGTATCTTTGTTGTCGTCGAATGGTATGTCAAGATCTAATTCGCTATGTACGAAAGCAAATCGGGGATCCTTGAGCAACCGCATGAGCTATATGCTAATCAAGTTAAAGGTCACTCACCCCTTTGTTTCCAAGAAAGGCGTAGTCTCCGCCGCGTGCTTCCAATTCTTGAAGACATGCAACTGGTCCATCGTCGTGGTATCTGGCGCGAGAAACGACGCTCAAGAGGAACCCAACAGTGGCGTCGTCAAATGCGCTCTCCTGAGAAGGACCATCATCCAAACGGGTGCGCTTGCTATCGCGCTGGTCCAAAGCTGTATTGCTTGGTGATCTGGACCTCGAAGAAGCAAGAGGTTTAGCGGTGCATTCAAAAATAGGTCTTGACGGTATTCTGATGCGCTTGCCCCAATCAACCTGCTCCTGAATTAGACACATTCGATGAGCAGACGAAAACGCACCTTCAAAACATGTCCTTGCCAATCTGAACCATCGAGCTGCTTGTGTGCATTCTCAGCATCTTTGCGCGTCATGTAGCTTATGAAGCCTGCATAACCCGGCTGTTTGAGCTTGGTTGCTTCATCAGCACGCGGCCAGAGTATTTTGACCTTGAGAAGTGTGAGAGACGTTTACGTCAGTATTTGTATTGCGCACCGATGCTATATCACCGAAGTGTGCAAAGTGCTCGCCAAAGACTCGCTCGTCGATGTTCGTAGGAAGATTGGCGACGTAAAGATTGGTCGACAAAGGATCGACGTCACTGGCAGCGGCGAGCTCTGGTCTAGCGGCGCTGCTGCTACCTCTACCAGCCTGCTCGCGCTTGAGCTCCTGCATGAAACTATCCATCTGTGTCTTCCCCTTTATCTTGCCCTGTGAGTTGAGTTGTACTGTCGGTTTAGTGGACGAGTGCGCAACGGAAGGAGCCTCATTGGCTGTACACGATGTTAGCGAGCTTTACTGCTATAATGCATCTCCCACCTTTTCTTCTCTTTCCCGCCCTCACGAACGAAGACGGTTCAGCGTTATCGAAGGCATTCAGGTACTCCTTGTACGCTTCCTGTGTCTGACGCTCCTCCTCAGCTCTCCGCTGCTCATCGGCCTCCTTCTGCTTATCTCTGACCGATCTCCTCGTCGACCCTGACTCAAACGCGTCCAGACGCTGTTGCGGCACCTTGGCAATACGGGACTGGTGAGACGCTTAGATGGGAGTACGCGGCCACGGATAAGTGAAATTTACTGTATCAATTTTACCGGATCTGAGCAGTTCTTGCTTAATATTGTCCATATAGTGGGCGTGAGAGATAGAGAGAGATTACGGGCAATAGAGGCAGATAGCAGGAGATAGAAGATGAACGTGCATGCAGAAACGAAATTTGATTACACAGCTTGTGCCGTCGAGTACAATCACGATCTGGATGTCTTCGCCGTTGGGACGTACGAGCTGGTAGACACACAGACGGACAAGGATGGCAGAATCAGCCACCAGCAACGCAAAGGAGACTGTAGCATATATGACTGTACCGGCAGATCGTTCAGGAAGCTCAGCAGTCGGGATACGCCTGGCACGCTTGATATGAAATGGTCCAAGGACTTGCTAGGCATTGTGGACGCTGAGGGGATGCTGTCTATAGATAGATACGCTGGTGGCTCACTCGCACCGCTGCTTTCCGTGGACTGCAAAGCTGCGTCGTCTTCATCGCCATCTCTTGCATTGTCGCTGGACTGGAATAACGTGCGCAGAGAAGCAGATCCAGTCGTTGCGGTGTCAATGTCAGATGGCAGAGCGCTGACAGTAGACGCGCGCACGCAGCAGACCCTCCAAGATTGGCAAGCCCACGATTTCGAGACGTGGATCGCTGCATGGGATCATTACTCGAACGACACGCTGTACACCGGCGCTGATGACTGCATATTCAAAGCGTGGGATCTGAGGAGTGGTGTGGATACACCAGTGCTGTCTAACAAGAGGTAAGCTGGGTAAGCTGGCGAACAAGATCACAACTTACCCACGGCAGATTCGACGGCGGCGTTACGACCATCACCAACTCACCACATAATCATCATGAGCTTGCTGTTGGATCGTACGATGAGAGTCTTCGTCTCTTCGATAAGAGAAATCTCAAGACACCGACAGCGACAATTGCGACGAGTGGTGGGATCTGGAGAATCAAATACCATATCACCAATCCAACTGCTCTCGTGACTGCGAGTATGTATGGCGGCTTCGACGTCGTTGATTTAGAGTCGAAGGCAGTCACTTTCACCAACAGTGATCATAACCTCGGCTACGGCGTCGACTGGAATACCGATGGGCTGATCATGTCCGCGAGTTTCTACGACAAGAAAGGGATGCTGTGGAATGCCGCACCAGCGCCGTGTTAGGTGTAAAAAGACAAGGGACACGGTGGAGGCGAAGAAGGAGCTTCGAGATTTGAATTAGTGGGAGGCTGTATTAGCTGAGACAGGAACATCTCAACGCATTCAACACATTACGGCAGAAACACTTTAAGTGTCGCATCACGATTAATGAAGTTATCAATGAGGACGATGAGTAGTAATCGTTTAGTCACAGAATCACAGCCAGCTATGCTACTTATTCCACAACATCCAACTCTGTATATCTATGATCTAAACATAATTAATTGTTTATGTCTTGAAAATTCACAAAAGTGAGAAGACGACATTCGTGCTATGGATGTCAGGACTTTACCCAATTGATTACATTTGGTAGATGCTGGCAGACTGATGCGATCAAGTTACGGCCCAAAGTCCAGGGAAATTCGGCTGGCTTTGGAGGCACAGCTTGATATCCTCTGTTCCTAGGCTGCTTCTCAACGCCTGACGGAATGTCAAAACGCTCTGACGTGCCTTGCATCTACAACCATATGTAACTCAGCATGTTTTAGGGAGGCTATTGTCTGCGAGTTGTCTGTAAAAGATGCATAAAGATGAAATTTGGCACCTACCATGGCTAAAGCGATCCTCGACGCGGTCTTGTCGCAACTTCTGACAAAAGCAGCAACATAAATGGCATACTTATGCCATCGACGCTCCTCGACGTCTTGTCCGAGAAGTAGAGAGGTACTTTGAGCTATTTTTGGTCGAATGGCGCCGAACAGCGAACATCGCATGGCTCTCAATAATATCAAAGATGTCAAAGACCGTCTGTAGCCCTGTTGCTGTCGGATCTCTGCTCATCTCTTGACTACAGACTGACATCCTCGATCTGTGTTTCGCGTGAGTGTAATGCTGGCGAGATGTCTGGCTGAAGCAGCTCTCTGTGGCTGTGTGAGCCTCGTCTGGTATGACATGTGGAATGACGCTCACTTCGCTGTTACATCCCGAGAAAGAGCTGATGTTGGAGGCAGTTTGAAACAAAGAGTCGAAATACGAGCGAGCGCTAGGAAAACAGACGCCGTAGCTTCAAGTAGGTCCAGCCTTTCCAGTCTGTACTCTTTTATGCACCAAAATGACGCTCAAATACGCTGCAATTGTCAAATAGACAGATTAGATCGAAATGTACACCTCCTTACGATCTAGCAGACTTCACCGCTAGTAGAAAGACACGCATAGACACAGTATACGCCTGTCTGCTGTTTCCCTGCGGAGCGCGAGCTGACTGGCGATGTTTGATTTGGAGCGGGAATGTGCAGCTGCGCAGTCATGCCAATCAACATTAGGAAAGGGAATTCAGCTGCAATTCCTCTCCTCGTCAGCTACACTCATCACTACAAATGATTCTAAAGCCTGAGATTAGTGAGCTTACGCAAACTTGGTGGGAATACGTGGAACGCAATCAGCGTAAGGACGTTCTCATCTCGTTGCTCGACATGAAGAAGGATCTACTTGATGGCGTAATTGCGAGACAAGATGAAGAACTTGCGAGATTAAGAGCAGTAGCCGAGAGACAAGAGAAGGAAATTGAAACCCTCACTGCTCAGGCCGAGGAAAATGACCTGATCTTGGAAGGCTTACGTGAGAGAAAGAGGTCATTAACGTTGGAGCTGGCAAACGCAGAAGCTGCTTCAAGCCACGGTCAAGACGAGCGTCCAGCAGGCGACGATGTCTAATTGAAGCAATCCGAAGTGGATGAATCAGAAGTAAACAAATCCATAGCATTTGTACTGTTTTGTTTGTTAAGTTGATTCCATAAGCATTCTCCTCCTTAGCAGGAACACTATCGCTCAGAAATGGCTGAAAGTGTGGCTGAGAATTCTCGTGTAACATCTGTGATATCACGTGGAGTGTTTGTGTGATCTTGGCTCGTACCTTCGACCGCTACTTCCATCACTCGCTCTCACCGCCAACACCCAACACCCCACAAGGCTTGATTTTGGTGTGCGTGGATTCAGCTACGCGGTTTACAAGCGACTGATCTATCTTCTTAGCTCGTCAGCATACCGCAAGGACAGGCGATGGCGGCGTACGAGCAGCTCCCAGACGACCAAGCAGCCACCGATTCCTGCGATTTCACGGCCAAAGCGCACACTGCACTGCGATATTCTCTTGCGCCGGCTGAAATGGACACTCTAGCCACTCACCCCATTATCCCGCCGCAGTGGCCGCTGTACGGCTACAATGAGGAGACGTGGATGACTTGTCTGGTGTTCCAAGACGGTGTTCTCGATCCTGGTGAGTGTTGACCACTTTCCGTGACTTGTTCTGATTGAGCGAGCTTCAGCGTACATTCCCAGCGAATACGCAGCTGCTCCACCGTCTTCTCTGAACATGTCTTATTCGACACCTGACTCTTGCTCACACCTTGCGCTCTCTCCACCATCTGCGATCTCCACTAATGCTTCATCACCAACGCACATGCTGCCACAGAGCGACTCTATCAACAAGAGACCATACTGCGGGTGCATCGGAAACTGCTGCTGCGATTCTCGCTTACTAGCGACGGACACTCGTACCCCTTACGCGACAACAACACAGCCACCACCACCACCACCGCCTATCAACGATAATAGCTTTAAGCCTGTGAAAGCTAGCGTGGCTTCTTCGAGCAGCTTGCGTGGTGCGAAGTCATTGAGCACGTCGACCTCGTTCGACGACACCGACTTCCTCTTCCCGCTAGACTCGTCGACATCGAATTCGCCGACATCAACGACCACTTCTTCGACAGACGGCGGTAGAGCAAGAAGATGCCCTCATCCTGGCTGTAGTAAGGTAGGTAGCTTGACCTCTCCCGCTTGCTCGTCAGCTGACCATCGTAGAAATTCGTGAGGGAGTCGACGCTTCAGGTGAGTATCTTGGCGATGTAAGTCGTTTGTCAAAGATGCTCAAAAGGCTTTTCAGACTCACTTGAAGTCGCACACTGTGCCACGGCCATACGTGTGCTCTGAATGCTCCAGATCGTTTGCTAGGAAACACGATGCCGAGCGCCACTACCGGATGCACTCGAACGACAGGTGAGCCGACGCTAGAGTGTTGTGCAAGATGCTGAGCAGACAGCAGACCCTACCACTGTCCCAATTGCACTTCCACTTTTCCGCGTTCTGATGCATTGAGGAGGTATGTGAGGTGCGACTGGTTTGTACAGCCCTGACTCGCATATAGACACTGGTCTACGCAGCCCAAGTGTGCTCAAAAGGCCAAGGAGGTAGCGCGACTCGAGGAAGCTGGCAAAGAGGGCAAGGCGGTCAAGGGTCATTCACCACGTGCAAAGAAGACCAAAACAAAGGCTGCGGAAGTTCGTTCGGACCCTGAGAGCGAGGACAGGTTTGATGACGACGGCACTGGTGACTTGAGCGGATTGCCGAAAGCGTCACCTCAGATCTCTGCATCAACTGCTAAACTGGGAAAAAGAAAGAAGAGGAAGACGGATGATTGAGGATTGCACTGCATGGTGGTAACACTGCTAACGACACTTCTTGGATACATTACGCAATAACTGCGATAAGGTTTCTAGCCTTCTTGGATTTTGATTAACGCGATCTAACAGCATTGAGACTCATAGATTGTAGAGTAGCTTGTAAATTATCATTGTATTAATAAATATTGTACTTCTTGTATTTTTATCGTCGCGCAGAAGCAAGAAGACGGCTAGGGCTTGAACGGTGAAGATCTCGCGCAAAAAATAAATGTAATTACAAGCAGGAGAGATATGGCTGTATCTAACGGCTACTGCAGGTCTAGCGAAGAGATTAGTGGATACGAATTGCAGCTTGAGCAAGTCAAGGAGACGCTCACAGCAGACCCGACCAACGCAGAGTTACTAGGACTTAAGGACGAGCTTGCTAATCTCATTGAATTGCTCAAATCGGCTTCGCAGCCAGTACCAGTGGCGTCAGCTTCCGAGCCATCTCCGACGCATGTGGACACTTCACGGCCAGCTCCTACGACCAGCAAAGCAGACGCAGACGCTGTATCGTTCAAGGCAGGTGAAGACGTATTGGCAAAGTACAAAGATGGTAAATTCTACCCAGCTACGGTTAAAGCCGTATCAGGCGTACACCCAAAGATAGTGTACACTATCAATTTCAGAGGCTACCAAGGCACTGAACAGGTGCAGGCTAGCATGATAAAAGCTATGGATGCTCATACCAAGATGAACATCACTAACAAGCGACAAAGAGACTCGATCAAGTCGCTGACCTCGATTGAGGACGAGAAGGAGAAGGAGAAGAGACGCAAGAAGAATGAGAAGAAGGCGGTGGTCAGGGAACAGAAGAATAGCGAGATGAGTACGCTCAGCGTTGCTGACGTCGTCATACTGCTCACAATCATCGCGCAGATAACAAGCAGAACAATTGGCAGAAGTTTGCTAAGAAAGCTAACAAGAAGGGCATCCATATCGCTGGGTCTGAAGGGAAAAGCATGTGAGTGAAGTGACGACA
The DNA here is from genome assembly GCA_004918325.1 of Wallemia hederae. NCBI lineage: Eukaryota > Fungi > Basidiomycota > Wallemiomycetes > Wallemiales > Wallemiaceae > Wallemia > Wallemia hederae. Next base: position 57,596 of record SPNW01000010.1, read on the forward strand.
TATCCAGCACGATCTGATAGCGCGTTTCTAGCTTTAAGACGCCAGATAATCCTTATGGCAGAGGTGAGCATTAATTCTAGCGTTCTTCTTTGCTCACACTACTTCGCAGTCGGCGTCACCGGCTCAGGCAGGCCAATGACCGAGCAAAAGACTGTGAGAGACAAGCACGTATTCGAGCAGGGCTCCGAGGAGCAATAATGTATTAGACTGTACCATATAGCCTCGATATATTCTATTTGTCAGGCGAATCCACAAATGTTAAGGTTCCGAGGAAGTGACGTCATTGGAATGGAGAGCAAAGAGCAGCGGGGAAGATTGCAGATGTGTTTGATAGACAGACAATGAAATCACAGCACTAATTTCCGTCTAAATTGCGCTTGTTGCGTCAAAAAAAGTTTGGAGATTCTACAACCTACTCCAAACACTGAGCTTACACCACAACAACCAACTACAAAAATGGCCGCACAATATTTCATCGGAATCGACGTCGGTACCGGCTCAGCGAGATCAGCGCTGCTGACCACGTCTGGCGATATTCTCGCTGAATCAACATACAACACCCACACTTGGAGAGATGCCAACGACGCCAACATCTTTGAGCAGTCCTCAGCCAACATCTGGCAGTGCATCAGCCAGTCTGTCAAGGACGTTGTCCAACAAGCCCAGATCCCAAAGGAGGCTGTCAAGGGTATCGCATTCGACGCAACCTGCTCGCTGGCAGTAACCGATAAGGACGGAAACCCAATCACTGTATCTAAGGGCGAGCAGCTTGGAAAGGGCGGTGACAGAAACATTATTCTCTGGGCTGACCACAGAGCTGAGAAGGAAGCCAACCTTATCAACTCGACCGGAGCCATGCCTTTGCAATTCGTAGGAGGTACCGTCAGCTTGGAGATGGAGATCCCTAAGACGCTGTGGCTTAAGAACCACATGAAGCCTGAAGATTTCAAGAACTGTATGTTCTTCGATCTTCCAGACTGGCTGTCATACAGAGCGACGCGCTCATTAGCTAGATCCAACAACTCTCTCGGATCTAAGTTCACTTACGTCACACCATCCATCTCTGGCGCTTACCCATCTGGTTGGGATCCAAAGTTCCTCGAACAGATCGGTCTCGGCGACCTCGTGCACCAAGACTTTATCCCTCTCGGTGGCGCTCCAAATAAGAACGGTCTCGTCTTGACCGGTGGTTTGCCAGTCGGTAGAGGTTTGACAAAGGAGGCGGCTGAAGAACTTGGTTTGGTCGAGGGCACCGCTGTCGGTAGCTCAGTCATTGACGCGTACGCTGGTTGGATCGGTACTGTTGCTGCCAAGTCGGCAAAGAAGGGCGAAGAGCTTCCAAAAGACTCTGTCGCGTTCGAGGAATGTGCTCACAGATTGGCTGCTTGCGCAGGTACCTCCACTTGCCACATTGTTCAAGTGAGTGGGAGCATTTTAGCAAGACTATACTAACCATCTGCAGTCACCAGAAGGTGTCTTTGTCAAGGGTGTCTGGGGTCCATACAAGAACGCAGTCTTCCCAGGCTGGTGGATGAACGAGGGTGGTCAATCCTCCACTGGACAACTCATCGACTTTGTCCTCAAGACGCACGTCGCTTACCCAGAGCTGGAGAAGGTCGCCAAGGAGCAGAACACCAACATCTTCGCTGTCCTCGGAGATTTGCTGGAGAAGGCCAAGGTCGAAGAGGGTGTCGACTCTGTCAACCAAATCAACAAGCACATGCACTTCTACCCAGATCTTCACGGAAACAGATCCCCACTCGCTGACTCGAGGATGAGAGGTATGATCACTGGATTGGGTTTGGATGGAACATTGGGAGATCTTGCAAGAAAGTTCCAATTAACGCTTGAGGCTATTGCATTGCAGACACGCCACATTGTCGACCAAATGAACGAGTCTGGTCACCAGGTCAACTCTATCTACATGTCTGGTGGACAAGTGAAGAACAGAGCATTGATGCAGCTGATCGCAGATGTCTGTCAGATGCCACTGGTCTTGCCAGCATCAGCTTCTGGTCCCGTCGTCGCTGGTTGCGCCATCCTCGGTAGATACGCATACGAGTTGTCTCAAATGAAGGACTTTGACGAAATCGCTAAGCAGCAACAAGCTGAACAGACTGGAGAGAACAACAAGAGAAGACTGTGGCAACTCATGACTGAGATGACTAAGCCTGGTGAGACTATCGAACCAAACTGCTCTAAGAAGGACAGCATCTTGCTCGCAGCCAAGTACAAGATCTTTAGAGAATCTATTGATATCCAAAGAAGATGGAGAAAGGAGGTCGAGGATGCACTCAACGAGGAGCATGCTGATCGCGAAGGAGAGACAAACTCTGGCAAAATTGCAGGCAAGCTTGCAAACTAATTCCTGAAATGTAATTTTGTAATGATTTAATGTTGATCTTAATGAATTTACAATTGACTATGTTACTCGAATGATTTGTAGTAGATGATGGCGTCGTCGTAGTATTCGTTGCCTTGAGGATCGAGGAGTCTGCCAGCCTTTGGAACAAGTCCTGCTCGCGTGAATCCGAGTCTGTCCCATATGCGTGCGCTGGCGACGTTGGACTGATACACGAGGTTGAAGATTGCTGATGTAGTGCGTCAGCAATGTCTTGATGACGTACATGCGTCTACTCACATCCTTTGTAGCCCAGCTTGGGTCCGTAATGCAAGTAGCTCTTCCCGAGCGCTGAGCCTAATCCGAGGCCTCTTTTGTGGAAGTTGACAATGAAGCCGGCGTTGCATATCTGTGGACCGATTAGAACGGGATGGAGAAAAGCAAGCAGCATACGTGGTTCGATCTGCCGACATAGTTGGGCTTCACGTAGTAGCATCCCGCTAGCACGGTGTCCCATTCGTCGTCGGCTACGTCGTGAACTGACTTATCAGTGAGGATACCGACGAACAAATCAGCGGTGAAGAAATAACCGTTGAATTGCTCCTGCGTCATCGCATTCTCGATCGGGTATGTGCGACCCTCGGTGATGATGTGGTTGAACAAGCCATGCAACCTGGTGAGTAAGGCTGTGGGGGCAGTCGAAGGGTCGTTGAGGTGGTGGATGTGCAGCTTGTTATCTCCTGGAAGATTCCAGACCGTCGAATCCAATTGCGGGGAAGTCTTCCTCTGTTCAGCTGGATAAACCATATCGGTTGAGTGCAAGAATGATGGTATGTGATTAGTGTCGAATAAATTACAAGGTACAGTCGATGCAGCCGGCTCTCGCTACTCCTCCATCGCGTTCTCAGTCTCCTCCTGCCCTTCCTCATCCCCCTCCTCCTCGGCCTCGCCTTCCTCCCACCAGCTGACGACACCGAGACCCTGTCCATCGATAGACGCGGTCAGTCTGTATGCCGTTGGAACAGCTTCCACTGTATCCGTTTCAGTCACTTCCTTCTTCTTTGGCGTTGGATAGATGTTCTCGAAGTGCTCTGCTTCAATCCTTATCCTGATCTGCTCACCGACGTCGATGTACGCTCTCTCCTCAGGCGAGGACATGAATGGGTCACCGCCTTCCCAGCCAGCTAGCCAGAAGAAGGTGTTCTCTGCAGGGTCAAATTGAGAAATCTCGGGCAGCTGCTCTTTTGGAATCCAGATATCGTTGAAGAAGTCTACAGACGCGAGAATACCATCCTTGTTGGTTGAGTTCACCTTTGCCAATAGAATTTCGCCTATAAATGGTCTGAATACGATTAGGTTGAATGTGACTTTGTAGTAAACGTTGCCGTTTGAATGCTCAATGTATCCCTGACTAGATTCTAGTATGGAGTGCAGTGAAATGGATAGCCCCACGTCCTGTAATATCTTGTTGGAGTACTTTGTGTTGATACTATCCCGTATAGCCAGTGAAGCATCCAAATTGAGCTTGGAAGGGATCACCGCTATTGTGTCCTATAAAATATCAGCTTATCATTCTCATAGGCACAGTCGCCGCCCTAACCTTAACCAGAGATAGTATGAACATGAATGACTTAATGAGAAGAAGATAACATTTTGGAGAAATAATTCCCAAGTTCAGATTTTATGGATTCGGGTATTTTAGCTGGATAGTGTTGAGCGCTGAATAAACCCTGAAAATACTGCAGCACTCACACTTTGCGCTCGAGTCAACTTGACTGAGGAGCTGCTCAACGTTCAAATTTTTATCTTTTTGCAGAGTGTCTGTATTGGACATGAGCACGCAACTCTTTTATACGTGCGCACACCCACTAAGTATATCGCATTTGACGTCGTCATTCCATCCAAATTGATTCAGCCGCTGCTTGGTATCTTGCTGTAATCTAAACCACTCCCCAGATTCAATTAGCTGGCTGTAATGGATTCTTAGTCACCGATAACACATCCCAAGCCTAGACTAACCTCTGTATTTGCTCATCCATCGAATAATTCACACGTGATGGTTGCTGAGAGAGAGGCGTTTGATCTGATAAAGAGGAGAGATGATCACACTATATAACTTATTTGAACTCCTTGTATCTGATAGCTACTTGATCTCTCCACCATCTCCCTTTCCGCTGCTCAAACAGCTTCCATCTCGACTTCCACCACCAGCAATGGACTTGTTGAAGAACCTGGATGAGGATCTACTAAACCAGGATAATTTCAACATCTCAGCATTCCTCTTGTCCAAGAATATCAACAGAATACAAGATTATGAGAGAGATCTTGTCCTGCTGCAGCACGATAAGAGCATAAAGACGGTCGAATTGATCTACAACAATTACAACAACTTTATAAATACCAGTCAATTGATCAGATTCGATAAGGAGTACTTGGACGCCGTTGAGGACGATTTGGGCGCTTTCAGATCGAAGCTGAACGTGAGTTAGTAGCCCAGATCTTGAACTAACTCAATAACGATCTTGTACAGTCGAAGCTGGCTCAGATTGAATCAAACAAGGATCAGCTGCAAGAAGCTCTGTCACAACGTCATCACATTAAGAACGATATCAACAAGCTCAATGTCGTAATCGACTTCAAGAACCAGAGCAACCACATTCAGTCACTCATAGATACCATCAGTCAAGATAAACCAAAGCAACTGAGAAGAATTTCATTGCAATTCAATCAACTGACTTACTTATACAACAAGTCCTCGGATTACTTGGATGTTCACATCATAGACAACCTTAGGACATCACTACTTCTTAAGATTAATCAAACATTCCTTCAACTCCTGCCCACTTTCAATCATACAGTAGAGAGTGATTTGATAGAGATCATCAGGACATACGAGATATTGAACAGTCTAGACAGCGCTCAATCAACATTCAAACAATTTGCTAGACAGTCATTCAACTCGCTTGACAAGACAAACTTGTTTGACAATATCTACTCACTGGTCCGTGAGAGCTTCACTCCCATAACAAACCTGTTTGAAAAGTGCCACAACTCATCAAAGATACGTGAATCTCTCAAGCAGACGTCTCTGTCTATCTCCAACACCTCTGATGAACTCATCAATGGCTATGACTTCTTCGATAACGCTCTGTACATCGAAATTGAGCAAGTAATCCTGAGCAAGCTTGGAATGGATCTGTTTGCAGTCGGTAAACCCAACGAGTTTCAGCAAAACTACAAGAACTTCCAGTCATTCCTTCAATCCATCGAGTCCCTAGCCCCTTCAGTAGATTCTGTCGTCAGACTCAGGAATAACGCAAGTAAAGGTCTGCTACAAAGATTCCACTTGAGCAGCTACTTCCAATTGAGGTTTAAAGAGGTTGTAGGCGTCGTAGAGGGTGCTTTCCACTCACCGCTCATCTATTGTCAACCAACTGACGAGTACACCATCAAGCAATCTGAACGACTAGATTGGGCATTGAATAGATGTTGGGATGATCAGGTTGTTGTTGTCGATATCATTAGCAAGTTTTGGAAGCTCACATTGCAGCTGCTGTCGAGGTACAAAGTGTGGCTGGATGACAAGATGGACGAGTATCTGATACAAAAGAGCACCAATGGAAGCGACGAGGAGCTCCTGGAGTTCTTGATCAACACAAGAGTTGACATTGACAAGATCTGCGATACAATGATGAATATATGGAATCAACGGATCAAACAGCATTTGCAAGCAGTAGACAAGGAAGATATGGAAGTCGTGGAAGCTTCGCTAGTGGAGTCACTTGATCTGATAAAGGTTGATTACGGTCAAAGCTGTCTCAACCTCATTACGTCGATACTTATATCGCGTGCAGGCAAGCATCTGAGTGGAATCAAGGGCGTGTACAGGCTGTCATCTCCGCGCAAGCAGCAGGACAAACCCTCGGAATTCATCGACCTGATGCTGAATGACATCAACGATTTCAACAAGCTCGATAAGCTTGGAATATACCTCAAAGAGATCAATCACAAGGTGTTTGAAGAACTCATAGAAAGATATATCAACCAGATCAACGAGATCAAATCGCAAGAATCGAATTTCATGAAGTACAAACGAGGACTGGGTTCAAGTAAGGATGGGAATCAAATCAACAAGCAAATAGAGGTTGATATTGAATACTTGAAAAGAATTTTAGGGGACTTTGAAGTTTCGGTGGATAAATTGGAGGAGTTGAGGTGATGATGTGTAAATCGGTGCCTGAAGACGTAGTAAGATGAAACCGATAAGAAAAAACGTGCATTTCAATAAAATTGCAAAGTGTATTATTATTGTAAATTTTCTGAGCTCGTCTGCGTCGATACAGTGAATTCTGTTGGTTAGTGCTCCACGGTAAAGTGGGATTTAATAGAAATAAAAAAATAAGGGCGACGTATGCAATCACAGAATATAGATGACGATAGCAGGCAAGGCGTAAAAATCTGGGATAGCAAAGATGACGGCTACGTCGAGAACCTGGGACGTGATTCGGTCAAGTACGCGGATATAACCAACAAGTCCCTGAAGCAGCCCTCGGTGGACAATTACAATGAGCTCAAGCCCAAGTATCAGTGGTTTGAGCGCCCAGACAAGGATAATCCCCTCGAGTTTGACAGCAAAGTCCGGCTGCTGTATCCCAAAGATTCCAACAGCTTGGTCGACGAGATGAGATCCAAGATGTCCCTAGATCCTCCAATCAGGTTGTAAGGCGTCTCTATACTCTCCCTGAACCATCCACTCACGCGTTTAATAGTCACAGATTTCATTACAAGGATGCAGCCCAAGTGAACGAGGAATTGGTGCCTATAAGGCTAGATTTCGATCAGGACTACATGAGACTGAAGGAAGTCTTCTGCTACAACCTCAAAGAGCCTCACATCTCTCCAAAGTTGCTGGCGATATCGTTGTGTCACGACTTTGGGCTCAATGAGCTGACAGCGGCGCACTTGATTGAGAAATCCATAAACGATCAGCTAGAAGAGTGGAAGTCGTCGGTGCATGAGTACATCGCCGTGCAAGGCCCATCCACTTCCACCAGTACGCAGGGGGCGCTCAGCAACGCCGACTGCGAATGGTGGCAGGCTGCCAGAGATGATACTATACCCGAAGCCAAGGACGAGGAGGTTAAAGTGGAGAATGGTGATGACTTTGTCGACGAAGACATGAGAATACTCATCAAATTGGATATCATACACGCGCCGCATCACTTGATAGACCAATTTGAATGGCCACTATCTAACCATACTCATCCCAATGCTCCGGAATTGTTCGCCGTCAACTTCGCTGCAGAGCTGGGCTTGCCGGGCGAATTTGTCACTTCCATATCGCACAACATCCGAGAACAGTCATCCCTCTACTTGAAATCACTCTCCAGACTCAACTACACAATCGATAAGGAGAATGCTATCGAAAACATACCTGACGAAGACCTGCGCAGCTCGTTCTTGCCCCAACTTGCAGATGCATCTATAGAGCGCTCGAGCAAGGAAGCTTTCCAACATGCACCGAAGCTAGACATAGTCTCGCATGAAGATATCATGAATTACGAAAAGGAGCTCGAAAAGGAAAACAAGAGGAGGAAGAGAGCTCAGAAGAACAGGAAGTCGAGCAACACGCTTATCACACAAGACAGAGAGCCTCTCAAGACGTACAGAACGCCCCCTAAATTTCCTGAAACCTTCATCTCCGTACCACATTCCTTCCTCAAAGATCAACCGATAACCATCAACCCTCAGAGCCAGCAGAATCAGCAGCTGCCGACGAGTTATCCAAGAAGGGCTGCTGCTGCTAAAGCTAGCTTGAACATCTCTTCATCAGCGCAAGCTGAGCTGGCTGAAGTTGACAACAATGCAGAGGATGAGGATTACGGCGCAGACGACAGTCAATTCGACAACTACACGTCGACTATGGAGTTCGATGAGCAGGAGAACAGATACGTCAAGAAGGCAATTCAGCTGCAGCCGTTCGATCAATCAAAGATGGCTCTCACTAAGAGACCGAGATTTGTGGAGAAACTTCCTACCAAAATTGAGTATACTCCTGCACCTAGATTGAGGCAAGATGCAAAGATATACGTTCCAGACATCGAGGATCCAACCGACTTCTTCACATTCGGCCACGGTAAGGCGTTCAGAAAGGAGCTCTCGCCTGGCACGGAGATCAAGCGACTCTCAGCAGCGACGATCAACATCTACTCGTACTTTTCCACGGAGAACCAGCACGAGAACATGATCGACGGCGTTTGGCATTGCTCCAATTGTGGTGTTCCAGAATCGTACGCCATCGGTCGCAGAAAGGGTCCCATGGGCGACAAGAGTCTGTGTGGAGAGTGCGGAAAGTACTTGCACAAGGTCAGGAAGAACAAGCCTGTCGTCTACAGCAACGATATCGAGTACCATCGTAATCTGCGCTTGCAGGCGGAGAGGGAGGCCGAAGAGAAGGTGTCGCAGCAGAAAGCCAATGCTCAGCGCTACAGAAAGGAGCTCAAGGCTAACAAGCAAGCCCAGAAAGTTGCACGAGATGTAGAGCAGCAGGAGATCTCGCACAACAAGCGAAAGCAGCCCATTATCGAAGATAGTGATGAGGATGACTCCTATGAGATGAGCAGGCGAAACAAGCGCAAATCGTTTGACGACGATGACGACGACGAGTCGTACTACGAAGGCGAGGACGATGGTGGGTAACGGTGTCTGATAAGCTAAGACAGTACTAAGACATAGCAGAGGCACCAACGCGCTCAACACGCTTGAGACAGTTGCCAACGCAGCACGTGAAGTCGCCGTCGAGTAGCCAATCTGAACCAAACGGCGACACAATGAGACCGTCAGCTGAAAAGTCGATTCGCCAGTCAGTGTCAACTCCGCAATGGCTTACAGATGCTGCACGTACCATGAGACAGCGTTATCCTCATGACCAATTTGTCATTGTCGACAAACCTTCTCAAAGTGCCGATGGTGTTCCAGAGTGGCGCATCAAGTGTCTCGACTGTCCAGGAAAGATGTACACACCGGGACCAGGGCTGACTGTGGAGAACTTTGAGAAGCATCTCAAGAATCGTCAGCACAAGCAGAAGGTGGCTTTGCGGTTAGGGTACCCGCTTCCAGCTAGTGGGCTTACTCCTGAGGATCATCCAGCTTCACTTAGTCCTAGTCACGTTAGTCCACTTGGTCAGCCATCGCAGCTGCAGTCCTATCCAACATCGCGACCATCGTCTAGCCATCAGCAACATCAGCATCTCAACCAAATGCAACAACAGCAGCAACAGCAACAGCAACAGCACATGGGATTGTCACCTATGCATCCTGCAATGGGCGTGCCAATGTCGCAGTCGCCTGCTCAACAGACGGATATCCTCGCTGCTGCCATGTATGAATCGCAATCTCAGAACTCTGCACATAGATCGCACTCTATTCCCCACTCACACTCAGTCACACCTCAGCCTCCACCTGCACAACACCCTATGCAACCAATGCAGCAAGCAGCTCAGCAGCAGCAGCAGCAACAGCAACATCATCTATACAATCCGCAGCAATTCATTAACATCCCACACGATCTTCCAGGACCTGCTGAATCAATACCAAATAGTCTCAACATGTCTAATATGGACATGAACATGGGCCATGTCCCATCATTCAATTTCGATGGAGTTTATGGCGCAGACGACCAGCCAGACTCGGGTGACTTCTAGAGTAGACTGAGTACTAGAGACAGTCTTGTTGTACAAGTAAAAGTAATTATGCTAGCACTAGTTTGTAAAAACAATCATACTACTTCATAAATTTATAACAAAAGCGTGAATACGTGAAAGAGGCAATAGAATAAAGTGCACCAACGATTCGAATGTTCAACTTTTCAAGCTTAAGCTGTTGCTGCCATGATGGCACCAATGAAGGTAAGAACAAGCTTCTGTCTGACTTCGACCAGATCCTCAGGGACGACGAAGACGAGACATCCAATCTTGCGTGCTACACTGATTGCGAGCTTGTTGTTAAGGAATGCGTCGTCGTCAGTCCTGCCCTCGTTCACGAGGCTGTAATCGACGTAGCCTGGCTTGAGTGCGTCGAGGAGGTCGAGGAAGAAATGGCCAGATCTGAGTGAAGGATCCTTGAATGAGCGCATAGAGGATCTCTTGCCAGCTTGGGCTACTCTGTCATTCGCCCACTTGACCATGTCGACATCAGTGATCTGACGACCATTCTTGCTGAGACTGCTGAGCGTGACACCGATCGAGAGTCGCATAATCTATGAGTAATTGAGCGTTAAGATACTCTTACAAGCAAGTCAACACTCACCTGCCACACTGTACCCAAGACCAAGGTACGCGTACCGTCGACGATGTCAGCGCCTTGAATACCTACGAGATGCATGCCATTCTTGACGCACAGGTCGCAGACGTAGTTGGTGTTCTCTACCTTCTTGAATCTACTCAGCTCTGGCCGTGTGCTGTCCTCTTCCGAGTATGGATTTGGCTTTGGCTTAGCGACGCGTCTCCAAGCGACGGAACCTGGAGCGATTTTGTCGAATGCCTGTAACAGAACGAGACCATCGCTGAGATCATCGAAGAGGTTGTATACGGCTGGGTCGACATTCAAGCTGTTCAACCAAAGGATGAAGACTCTCGCTTCACGTTCACCTTCAGCATCAAACTCTTCAATCTCAGGCACCTCCTCAATGTTGATTGGCTCGAGTCCCGGGTGGGTGTTGAAGAGGTGAGCAACGAATGCAAGGTTGAGTTTGGAGTTACCGCCGATCATGGCATTTGGAGTGAGATACTTCCTTACACCTATTCTGTCAGCATTCTCGAGAATCATTTCAGCTCTTCTGTAAAGATCTGTTTGGTTGAGTGGATCTCTTGGACATTGGGCTGGCTTGAGCTGGTTGAGAAGAATGGTGTAGTTTTCACCATCGCAAACGTCCTTGCTGAAGTTGTTTACACGTCTGTGCCAGCCAGCGTTTTTGAGGTGGTAGTTGAACCATCTGAGCAGGATCTGGTCTGGTGGCAGTCTAAGGAAGTCTTCGAGCTGCTCATCTTGCTCGAGCAGTCTGTAGAGCTCTGGGTGGTTCTTGATGTCAATTCTGGACAGCAAACCTCTTCTAATAATCTGCCAGATGAGACCAAGGATGAGAATCTCTCTTCCTTCAACCAAATCCTGTGAACCAATGTTGACGACTTGACAGCCTATAGCCTTAGCTGACTGGATGACGATGTTGTTGTTCTCTGTGGCTTGGAACGCGTTGAGTGTCGGTGTGCGAGGTTTTGGCTTGTTGAGGACACGCTCATCGATGGTATCTGGGACGGCGTCGTTGATGAGCTTGGAGAGGATAAGACCGTCTCTGGTTTCGTCAAAGAGTTGGAAGTTGTCGGTTGGAAGTGGCAGCTTGTCCTTGACGTCAGCATCGCCGTCCAAGACTTGGTTGATGTGTCTAGTGAATTCTGATCTCTCATCCTCGTTTATAGTGTGTGAAACGTTGGAAGAAGTTCCCTTCACTGTTACTTTTCCCTTCTGAACGACACCTGCGTTGGCATTCTGTCCCGCTCTGAGTTTTGAAATGAGCTGTGAAATAGTTAGCTCTTAGTGCTTGATAGACAACCAATTCAAATGCTCACATCGACGTAATCCTCCACTTCGACTCGTCCACTGGCGTCGAGACTGACGTCCTTGAGCGTCTCTCTCACTTGATCGTAAGTGGCTTCATTCTGCAGTGATTTGATGACATCCTGCTGAGCCACGCCTTTTCCTTCAACGTCAAGTTGTCTGGCACGGCTGTGTAAGCTGCAACACTCCGCAGACACAGCCCACTCACTGGAAAGAATCAACAAGCTGGAGCACCTCCTCCTGGCTGAATTGTGGATGCTTTCTTTGTAATTTTATCTTTGTTGCGTTACTTTACCGCTCTCATCTCGTGTTTAAACTCACAGCGATCATCGTCAAGATTCAAGAGGTGACGTGCATACGGAGATGTAAATGCCGGGGACAAATAAATTTATTCAATAAACAATTATCGCTACTTGGGGTTATTGGATTCATATCCAGTCCCACTCGAGCTCTGTTGCAGCGCTTGCTTGGCACCGTCCAGCTCGAGAAGGGAGAGAAGCCAATCTGTAAACAGTTAGAGAGAAGACATACGCATTCACAATTCACACTCACTGTTCTCCTTACGTAGATTGATCGCCTCACCTTCCAACGACTCAGACTGTCTGCGTAATCGATCAACAATCCCCTCGAGTTCATTCTCCCGCTGCTTCTTCCTGTCTCTGAATCTAGCTAGGACTAGCTTGAGCTGGGTTTGCATCCTCGGCAACCAACTCACCTGAAGCTAGAGTATTCCTACGTCTCTTGTCATCTTGCGGTACGGGCTGTTGCGAATGAGGTACAGCCGACGATGACGCTCCTAAGCCTTCAAAGTATGCATTGCTTGCTGCCGTTGCTGTTGCTGCTTGGGGTATAGATGTCGATCCCGATGGTAACGTATACTCATCGTACGAGTGGGGGTATGGTAAAGAATTAGGCGTTGTACCAGTCGATGGTGTAGAAAAGTATATAGACTGCGCTGATGAATTTGTTGTTGTAATTGGCGCATGAGCTGAAGATGTTGACGCAACATTCTCAGACCGCGGTAACGGTGGATCCATAACAGATTTCAGTACTTCGAATGGGTTGTCTGATCTGGACGCCTGTAATGCTAGAAGCCGCAATCTCTCGTTCGCTTCCTTCTCACTTGCCTCTTGATTCTGTGTGTCCGGCTCGCTAGTCCAAAATTGAGGCAAGAGTTCCCGTAAAAAATCATCCGACATTATGGAGAAACCACAACAGCGAATGACATGGCTGAATATACTAATTTATAGTAATTATATCATTCTCCCAACGTTGACGTGATTGAATGCGACTGACGTGATTAAAGTGAAGCCATTATCTAAATGAAATGCGAGTGTGTAGGGATAGCTGAATGATGATGTGACTATTCTTTTGAGATTATGACAGCGGTATCGTTGGCAATGCCAGCGGCTGCGCATGCTTCCTATCTCAGACAGGACCGCCTGCCTGCTAACGCCGCCACTGATAGAGCTTTCAAAAAGTGAGATCAAAAGTAGATGATTGTTGGTCGTTGATATTGTCGTAGAACGTGGGTTGAAAATTTTGGGCTGTGCTGGTATCAACAATGTTATTAGAGCTTAGGGATAACATACCCCACGAAGCAAGATCTTCAGCGCTAAGATCCAGTGGGGGTAATGGGGTGGTTGAGTTCAAAGGACAGTCAGGGTGAGCTCTAGAATGGCCCGTTTGATGACATCTTGAGCATTTGACGACCTTTCTCTTGGGTTGTGGCTGCGACTGGTGGATAGGTGGTCGACCTCGCTTCCTTGGATTGGTATCCACGGGCTGTACGGGCTGTGTGGGCTGTGGAGGGGATTCGAATGATGCTACGAGCGATTCGATGCTATTCAACGCGGAATCGACAGAGCTGCTGCTGCTGCGAGGGAATTTCTTCATGATGTTGTGTACGTCCTTGATCATGATCGGTGGGAGGTTGTTGTCGTTGAAGTATTTGACAATCTCAGTCGGCTTTGATCCCTCAGCACGCATCTTGCGCACCAGCAATTTCTGATCCTCGTCGAGCCTTCTCAGTATAGAGTGATCAGTCAGGTTATCAGATGGTGGATGGTTATGATCTGGTTCCATCACCGACAAGTGCCATCTTCCTTCGTCGTCGACCATCTCTTTCCCTTTGATCATGAACGGGCAGCCGGTGCACTTGCTGTTGGCTCTGCGCTTCCTCGTCTCCTCAGTCAGATTCCTCACGTTCTTGAATGTACCGCCTTTATCACATTGCAGATAGATCAATCCCTGCCTCGACGATCTCGTAACGACGGCGTAGCCTTGGATCTGTGCGTGCTCTTGAGCCCTCTTGAATAGCTCCTCTTTGCTCTGGTATCTCCCCTCTGTCGGCGGTTCGAGTGGCATCGATGATCAGCGTACGTAAACAAGATTCAAAGTATTCATTACAATTATTTTAGTTACATTCTAAAAGGGTTCGCTTGTGTATTAGTATTAGTATTGTTGTTGCTGGTATACGGATTGCTCATATCAAACTGTTTCTCCAATGTTGTGCCGAACGAAGAAGTTGGCTGGAACTTCTTGCTGTTGAAGTCTGTCTGTCCGGTTGCTTGACTCTGCAGTCCGGTAGGCTGTATGCCTGTTTGTTGTGGCTGTAGGCCTGTTTGTTGTGGCTGTAGGCCTGTTTGTTGTGGCTGAAGACCGGTTTGCTGTGACTGAACTCCACCAAAGTTACCGATATCGAAGTTACCAAACGAGTTAAACGCTTGCTGCTGCTGTTGTTGCTGCTGTTGCTGTTGCTGCTGGCTCTGCTGCTGCTGGTGGTTGAAAGCGTTAAAAGCAAGACTATTCAACGTAGGTCCGTTGTTATCAGTAGACGGCTGCTGTTGAGGTTTTGGCTGCGTGCCATTAGCGAACGGGTTGCGCGATCCAGTTTTCTGCGCCGTGACAGGCTGTGCAGGCTGAGGTTGCTGAGGTATTTGTGACTGAAACTGTGATCTCAATGGGTTGTTGTTGGTTTGCTGACTGCCATTCAGCAAGTTGCCAGTCTGCATAGGAGAGAGGGATGCTCTGAATGGGTTGAAGCCGGTCATTTGAGGCTGTAAACCTGTTGCTTGTGGTTGTACGCCTGTAGCCTGAGGTTGCATACCAATCTGCTGACCGCCTATGCCTGTCATCTGAGGCTGCATCTGCTGGAAGCCTGTCTGTTGCTGTTGGAGAGGTGCGAATGGTGACTGTGGCTGAGCTTGTTGCATTTGCGGCTGTGGCTGCTGTTGAGGTTGCATCTGAGTCTGCATTTGCTGCTGGAAGGGGTTCTGCACCCCAAAGCCAGTCACCTGAGGTTGGACGGTTTGTGGAGGCGCAAATGGCTGAAAGCCCGTGCTCTGAGGCTGTATAAAAGCCTGCTGGGTGTGTTGTGGTTGTAAGAAAGGCATGCTTTGGTTGCTTTGCATCGGTATCTGCTGCTGCTGCTGCGCTTGGAATCCATTCATCTGTCCGCTCTGATTATTCTCAATCGAGTCTAAGAAATCTGGATGGCTATGTCAGTAAGTCTGCGAGGCTGCAATGACCGTTTGACGAACCTGTAGCAGGAAGAGCCTTGTTTGTCTGCGCACTAGTTTGGGGCTGTGGCTGCGGTGAAGGTGCTTTAGGAGGAGCTAGTATTGAGTGTCAGCATTGCGGTTACCTACACCGCGTAGACACTCACGCTGGTAGCTGGCTCTGCTGCCACCGCCAGAACCGCCGTCGATGACTGACTTATTGTGCTTATACTCTATTCTATTCTGCTCAAAGTTTGGATCATCAAGGTACTCCTTCAGAGCGCCGTACAGCGACAGCGGTGCGTGTTTAATGTTTGGGACCATGACGTTAAGGACATTATGTAGTCTTCTAGCGATGCTAAGATACTGCACCACACCTTCTGTCTGTCTGCAGAAAGTTCTGTAGATACTCAAAGCCTCAGTAGCGTCAACCTTGCTCATCTCGAAGTAGGACTCCAAGACGTTGATGACGCCTTCATTGAGAGCAGTAAACAGCTGCAACAGATCCTTGACGTTGAGTTGGAGGGCAGCCACAGTGACTTCATCTTCGAGATCATCCAGGAAGAATCTGCAAGCAGTGAGAGCGTCTATGAGTTTCTGTACGTGCTTGACTTCGCGGAGAAGACCCTTCTCTACAGTGAGCAAGCGCAGCTGGGTGGGTCTACCAGAGGGGTCTAGAGAGGAGCGTGGACGTCGGCTGCTGCTGCTGCTAGAGCCCCTTCTATCCGTCTGAGCCTTGATGATGTCGTGTTTGAGTTCCCTGAACGCCTTGATGCGCACCTCGAGGTAGGTCGCGTAGGCCTGGATGTTCTGTGGGGTTGTTCTGCCGTCAAAGTCGATGGCTGCGACTCTGCGTAATTTGAGGTAATCGTGTTGTGAGAGGAGATCTAGTATGTTCTCAGTGTCGCCATTCCTGAAGAGGGAGTGCACGATAACGAGTGTTTTGAAGATGACCTGCGCTGGTGTGAGACTTGTACGGTCACCGCGCTGTGACTGACGATGGAACTGGGCTCTCTGAGTCTATCAGACAGCGCGCGGAGGATGTCGGAGAGGGTAGCCTGGTCGGTGAAGGACGCAGAGATGATGGGCTCTAGTACCTGCGTCGCTGGCGGGTTAGAGTGGGCGGGAAAGCGGTGTAAGCGTACTTTTGATTTTGGGAGATGGTTCTATGGAGATGTGAGTGAGTGGAGCATACAGCAATAGCGTTGCGAACCTTGGGCTTCGTCGCTGCCTTTACAAGCTTGTTCGCCTGAGACGACATTGTGGTGCGGGTGCAACGAGCACGGAAGCCACGCAACGGAGGAAAAGCAGACAACAAAAACACAGGCAGGCGTATTCCAAATCATAGAAGTGTACGTGCATATTTACTAAGGACGAGTATAGACTTTGGCCGGGAACTGGGGAGCTTCATTTGTGACAAAACCCACGCTCATCCACTGCTTGACATGCGATCCGATTACTGGGAGTATTTGTGAGCTATGAGTCTCTTATCTCATCCACCAAAACTCACCTTGGAACGAGCACGCATGGCACGACGCTTACGGCGGAGACGGCGCATACGCTTCTTGGCCCACTTATCTCTCACTGTGTACCGTTAGCAGTGTTCTGTGTTCACTGCCTATTAACTCACTTTTGCGAAAATTCGAGCGTGTAGAGAAAAGAGCGTTGAGCGTCTGCCAAAGTTTAAAGTGAGCGAAATTTTGGAATGAAGATTTTAATTGTAGAAGATGCTATTGAATGGCTGTAGAGGTGTGTATTTGAGATACTTACACCACCACTACTTCCCACCTCTCCAAATTCACCCAAACTCTGTCAGTGACGTCGATGTCGTCGAGCAGCAGTGAAACCGATTCTACAACTTCCTCGGATCTGATAAGGCAGAGAGGTCAGTACAGGCGTATACACCTTGCTGTTCTCATATCGCACCAGAATTCGAGCAGGCCGTCGAGCAGCTGCAGCTCATCATATCAGTCGTCGCGCTTCCGTTCATAGGAAAGTGGTTTGGCAGGAAATTCAGCTTTTGGAGTAGGTGTCTACAATGTTATGAATGTTGCTAACAGTCGCCTAGTCTACTCCCGCTACAGGGTCTTTGGCTGGACATGGGATCTTCTGTTCGGGCCCAAGGTAGCACTCAGCGCGAGGCTGAGCTAACAATGCATCGTCTAGACTAGCTTTACAATTACAACGCCACCGCCAATCTTTGCGTCTTGTACCGTCTCACTCGCTTCACTCAGTGTCTTTGTTGGGAACGTCGTCGTCAATTCATATCCAATACCTCTAAGACTTGGTGTGTTACTGTATTCGGGTTGTCAGAAGGTGCGAGCAGCGTATACCGCACTCACCTCTCGATCTCCTGCCTGAGATGGCCGATAGTGTGGTCTGTGTTGAGCGTAACTACGTTCCTGCCTCAAAGTCAGTCACCAACCCTTCCGATAAGGTATTGCACCTACCTGCTGCCATCGTGTAGCCTCACTTGCACCCTAGTCGTAGGCTTGCTCTGATCGACTTGTACTTTCTCAGCAGGCGCGGAAGACGCAGCAGGAGCAGGCTGTTCTGTCTGTCTGATCGATGCTGTGACTGGTGCACCCAATCTTTGACCCGTAGTTCCCTCAAACGGCTTGAACACTTTAGGAGGAGCGACGTAATCCTCGTCCGTCCTCTGACTGACGCCGAGGTTGACTCTCTGGCCGAATCTGATGTTAAGTAGTGACAGCGGAGCGCGACCAGAGTTGAGCGCGTCCAAAGTCTCCTGGTGTTCGTCGTAACGCATCAGTGGACCGTCATCGATACTGAAACCGTCTCTCCAGAACGTCAGACTTCTGTTGACAGGCTCCTCGTCATCAACCTCCTCCCAATCATCGTCTGTTTCGAACGATGCAGATTGGTTGGCGTCTGCCGTCTCATCCTCCGCTCCGAGACGATTTCCTCTACCGGAGAAGGCGTTGCTCTGCTCCTTGCTAGTCTTGGTGAAAGATTCGCCTGCTTCTTCATTCGATTCTGCAGCCTTCTTCATTATGTCACCGACAATGTCATTTGGACCCCTTGGACCACCTCTAGATGGACCTTGGACACTCAGTCCACTTGGGCGTCGTCAGAGAGCTATGACAGAATAATGACACCCACGATCTCTCACCGCCCGTGTACAGATTCTCGCGTTTACGGGCATCTTGTTCATCGTCGCTGTCGTCATCCTTGTTGAAATCACCGAGTGTAGCAATACCAGCTGATTTCTTTCCCTTACTGGGTGGGGGATCGTTAGGCGTACTCGAGATTCTTCTACGATGAACCCACCTCGAAGGCTTCTGCTTCGGTTGGCCCCATCCAGCAGGCAGTGGCTCAGCTGGAGCGCCGCTAAGTGTAGTAGGGCCAGAGTGCTGTTGAGCAGTTGAGGGTTGTGGAGATGGCTGAATTCCGCCGCTCGTTTCCTCGCTATAGAAGAGATCTAGCGCAGATTGGACATCGCCATTAGCCGCTTCGAGGAGCTGCTGAGCGATTCCGCTATCAGCGCCAGTGATTGCAATTATCTGGTCGAGAGCTGTACCATTTATTAGTCATCTGCGGCGTATCCCCGCGTATGGCTCACATTCAGACATGGTGGTGACGAAACAAGAGATGTGAATGAGTGATGCTTAATACAAGAATATTATACACCACCTCAAGCAAGTAACAGATTCGTCTTAGTGGATCCTGGTAACAGCGTGGAGAGATACGCGAAGAACCTGGATCTGTATCCAGTATCGATTGTAGTATTCGATCCAATCATGTCAAAGAGCTCCATCTCGAATTTATTGATTTGTCTGAGTGTGTATGCTGAGTATTTGCACCACTCGGTGTTGTAAAGCTGACGAAAATTATCAAAATCAGCACTCGCAGAGCAGAGGAGAGCAGACTCACGACGATGTCCGAGTGTGATTTGTGCGCTAAGATCATCGCAGCTACTATCAGCTTATACACGCTCCCGATCCGCACCTTGTTGCTGATACAGGTCCGCAACTTCTCCAACAAACAGATAGCGATCCAGACGAAATCTACTGGTAAATTGCTCCTTGTCATGAGATGGTATAGGAATTCTTGTGGTCGCAATCCGGCATGCAGGTTGGCTGTCTTGATTGGGAAGAGAAGCGTGATGTAGAACGACGCAACGTAGCACACACTTCTGAGATCCTCGCTCTTGATGTTCAGATTGCTCATACTTGCGTTATCATGTGATGGTAGAGAGTGTGTATTGCTGCCCCGATTGTATTGTCCACCAGCGTACTCAGCCGAACAAACAGTTCCTGAGTCGGCTGAAAGAGAGGCTAGTGCGATCTCGGCTGACTGGTCTTCTGAATATCCTCACTTCGCCTTCAGCTACCTTACAGCGCTTTTGAAAGTACGTCATCTCGCCTGACGTAATCCACAAACGCGCTGATAAGGCTATGGAAGCAGGAGGTGAAGAGAATAGATGTGGTATTCATGCTATAAGTGTTATGAAGGCTTACAAGTTGATTTGAGATTTCGTGCTTTGATTTGATGAGGATTTCGATGGGCAGTGGAATATAGCGATGCTCAGAGCCATGAGCTGACTAGAAAGCAATACTAAAGCATCGTAGATCCATTCAGACGCATACGAAGCCAGTGCGTTGGTATCTCGCCATAATCTTGATTTGAGATGAGGATACAATCGCAGTGGATGCACTCTCTAAACCGCTGATACCATTGATTATTATCAATATCCTGTACTCCCTTCTCCGCGACTCATCGAGTGATCGAGAGATTCGACTTGGTGGTTCGCTTTGATGAAACGTCGCTACTGCAATAGTTGAGGAAAAGGTGACAAAAGTGGTACGCGAGGTGAGAAGCAATATACCGCTTACCAACCGCACCCAGCTTGCTGTTCTCCCCGGGTCCCTCGAGCGTGATAGTGGAAGGTGCAGCGCAGCGTGCGCTTGGAAGATCTCTGTACGCAGTTTCTGCTGGCTTGTTGTAGGAATAAGATACTGTGAAATACAGTGCTGCCAGCGCCTTCACTCAAACGACCATCATCACCGCTCTTAATCAAGACAAACAGTCTCAGAACGGGCTGATCCAAGGTCTTACAGAGCATGGAGACGGTCGATGTATCTTCAGAGGTTAAGCTTTCTCCCAACGACTATATAGCACTCGTAAAAGTGCGTAGACGTTCCCTTAGAAACTAGTCTAACGAAATGCAGAGTTGCGCAGAAAACAAAGTCGAGAGCTTAACAGTATCGCTTACGTACTTCGACTACGACATACTCGCCCATACTTTCTTCTTCCTGAGGCACGTCAAGAGTGTTTGTTTATCCGCCGACACCGTATCGACCAACCTCAGTCACCTCATTTTTGGCAACAACGCACTGCACACGCTTGAGCTACCTCACCAGCTCAGAAACACACTCTCCTCATTCACATTCATTCAGCTCATCTCCAAGGACTTTCCGAAACTGCAAAATTTCTCATTCGGTGCTGACTTCTCTTTCTCTATACAGAGGGATCTGTTCAGAGGTATAAGCTTCTCAGCCAATAGTTCTAGCACATTCGAGTCGCGCATGGTCAGTGTAGACGCGAGCACCGCCGAAAATCACATCAATTTGCTCGCGAGATTTGCGGAAAGTACTAACACTATGCATACGAGACCCAAATGGTATCGTTCGATTACCAATCATTGTCGACGTTTACTTTAGAGTCTGTAGAGTATAATGAGCATACGCAACTTGTATTAATATGTACTCACTCGTTTTCCATTTGTGCCCTTTGGCTTTGCCTGCCTCTCTCGTCGATTTCCTGCCGTGGTGCTTGCGTGCCTTGCGTGACGACTGCTTGTGTAAGTCCAGAGCCACCTTCTCAGCTACGGAGACCTCCTCGTCGTTGTTTCTGTCGTGGTTGCGATGTTCCTTTCTTCGGCTCTCTAGCTTGAGCGACTTCATGAGGTTGGCTGGTGCGCCCTTGCCGCTTTCCTCCCCTTCTTCCTCCTGGTCAGATTTGCTGGACTCATCATCCTCTTCCTCGCTGTCCTCTTCCTCGCTGTCCTCTTCCTCATCACTATCATCATCCTCGTCGTCATCTTCTTCGCTGCCTTCGCTCCCCTCATCAGCCTCATTTGCTTCTTCAACGTTGTACTGAGCGAAAAGTGTCAGCGTATGTGACCAAGCGACAGATCAACTCACCTGGTCCAACATGGATTGCTCTCTAGCGCCGAAACCAGTCTGCATGACCTCCGCGAGCAAGGCCACTTGGCTCTTATCGACCACGTCGTCGAACGATGGCCACGAATCAGGGTGATATCTGAAGCGTTTGTCGAAGAATTTGACAATACAGTGAACATCCCGATCAAAGTATTCTTCTGCGTTAGGATGGCTGACAGAGATCATTTGAGGGAAGTCAATAATGACTGGCTCGCCGTCTGCTGATCTTATGAGAATGTTGAACTCGTTGAAGTCACCGTGAACGAGACCAGCTTCTGCCAAACGAACAATCAGGTCAAAGAGCTGCGCACACAGCTTCGCAGGGTCCTCAACCTCAGCAATAGAACGAAGAGGTAGCGCGTCTTCCAATGACATGAGTACTGTGTGCCGCACTTGATCGATTGGCGTAGGAACTGGGAATCCGTGCTTGTAGAGGACTTGCATGAATGCGTACTCTTTCTGAGCAGACAATCTGGACATGTACATCCACGTGGCTGATTTGCGCTTGCCGAGGTAGTCTCTCTTTGACTTGATGGCTCTGAACGAGACACGGCCAAGTCTTTGTCATTGTTAGCAGGTTAGAAGGGGGATTAGATGGATTATCACCTGTGTATTTTGAGAACTCGCTGCTCTCCCTCCTCATTTGCAACGACGTAGATGTCTGTGCAGTCGTCAGCGTGCTATTCTCATCGCAATTGTCCACGGACCAGATTCTTTACCGACACCGATCTGGTTGCCGACAGAGTAGACAGTATCGCGCTTGCTCATGGCCCTGAGAGCCAAATAGTCGTATCCACCGTACGTGAGTCTGTATCCGTCGTCTGGATTGTCGATAAGCGTTGCTGTATGTGTCGTTGAGAGAATCCCCTACACTTTGTGTTCTGTACTCTGGCTACGAGATTGCGCTTAGCAAGTACACCGAGCATTTTGTTGGCACCGCCTGCTCTGAGCCCGGAGATTTGATTGATTAAGGAAGACGGCACAACTTCGTGGTTCTTGGAGCCCATCTCGCAGGCAGTGAGTACTCTGAACTCTGATTGGCTGTGTCAGCATGAATACGCTGCGAAAATGGTAGATCTACCATCGTTTGTGATATAACGCAGATCTGTCGCATCCAACCTCATCGTGGCAGTGAAGAGAGAAGACAACAAGATATTTCTAATCGTATGCATTACAGCAAAATATTTCGTTGTACAAATCTCAATTTCAAAGTAATTCCATCTTTATCTCGAACCACCACTTTCCCTCAATGCCAACCGTCAAACGGCGTCCAGTTGAGCTGATCCCAAATCCAGCAAGCGCTGATCCACAAACGGAGGTGTTTTATATACAATCCACGTCTGAAATATTCCTCGATTACGCGTTGGTCGTCGCCCTTCCAGTCCTGCCATCTCTGACTCGCTACAGCTCGTACATTTCACGTCTTTTCTACCTCAGAGAGCACATTTTCCAATGCACAAACTCTGGCAAGAACAATCTCACTTACGCTGAAGCCATCGCTTCTGAGAAAGCTGAGGCGAAGAAGATGGAAGCGCGCTTTCAGCCAGCCATTAGAGCTCCAATACTCCGCTCAGCAGCATTCCGTAAGCAGCACGCACATATTTACTCATCCACTCACACAAACAACAGAGGTCATCAGCCGTCTTGACAGTCTAGTTGATCTTATCTTTGATCGCTTCAAGAATCGTTTCTGGCCGGGCGAGAGTGTGTTTGTGGATGTCCACGGTCAGAAGTATTTTGCCAGAATCGTCAATGTCTACCCTCCTCAGGAAATCGTGCAATACATCCAACAACATCGAGAACCCGACGCCAAACGCGTTAAGACTGAAGCTGCCTCTGAAGATCCAGTCCAGGAGGTGAACGGTATTAGAGTCTCAGAGCTGCATAGAATGGGCGTTGATCTGGAGGTACCTCAGGTAGAAGCCGATGCTGCAGACCCTCCTCTCTCTTACTACTACACTGTCCAATTGGCTGGACAAGACGACAAATTCAGTGGCTCATACATGGAGCTCAAAGCTGCTTCTCTATCGTGAGTTGTGCTTCACAATCCGCTGCAGCTTTCTGATCTGCCTTCTCTCTAGACGTGACAGGTTGATGTTCTCGAAATCAATTCTACGCAAATACCTACGTGACTCGCTTCATCGTTCGACGGCAGTCGGCGCTCCTTGGCGCGTCAAGGCTGATATTGCCAGAGCATTCAACATACCTGAGGAAATGACGCTCGAGACAAAACACAAAAATGACGTCGATCGTAGATACAGAGTGGAGGAGAGGAAGAGACTCATGGAAGGCAAAGCACACGAGCCTAAGATTGAGCAACCTCAACTACCTCTACCTGAAACAGCACCAAAGCCACGCGCTAAACCACGACCAAAACCGGTCAAAAAAGAATACGGCATCTTGCCAAAGGTACAACAGGTAGTTGCTGCAGTAAAAGAGAAGGAAAAGAAAAAATCAACAAAATACCCTTGCGAGGATTTGGATATTATACTGACTACTAGAGAGATAAACGCGAGATCGAAAGAGAATTCACTAGTCAGACCAACACCCGCGAAACCTATATCAGCATCGCATAGCACATTTGATAAATTATTACAAGTATGGGCATTCTTAAACATATTCGAGATTCCACTTCATTTGTCAGTCTTCACTTTGGACGATCTGACAAAGGTTTTACAACTTTCAACTAACGAGCAAGGCGTTCCGGATCTCTTGACGGAGATTCATGTCTGTTTGCTCAATATGCTGATCCGCGAACGTGATCACGTCGAAGGATTGACAGAGGCGCCACTCAATGAAGAAGCTAGCGCCGATCAGGAATGGGTGTTGGAGACCGTAGATAGATATGGCAATTCTTGGACGCGCAAGCTTATGAACGAGCCTTCTGAGCGCAAACAACTTTGGTTGAGGTCGACGGTGGGCTGTCTTAGAGGTGTGAGTGTCATACGCTACTTTTTTTAACTTCCACTGACATACCTGCAGCACCTTACAAACGAGACACATGTCCAGTACAGGAACATCTTTGCTCATCTGTTTCCTCCAAAGAAAGAAGGCGAGAAGAATGAGGCTGGCTCTGCCAAGTCCGAGAACAGACAGGGCTCAGCATCATCACTGTCGTCGATTGGAGACGAAACGAAACCTGAAGACAGATATTTCACGCTTGCTATGGACGACAAACTTCTCTTGCTCTTGGGATTGATCGACAGAGTAAAGATGACAAAGCACATAAGGAGCTTTGTAGACAAGGCCGAGCCGCATTTGACTGAGCTGAGGAAAGAGAAGATGGATTTGAACAGGGAGAAGAGGAAGCTGACGGAGCAGCTGGAAGGTGGAGACAAGGGCAATGCACAGGCACCTGCTGGTGCAGCACCAGCACCAGCGAATGGCTCTGCTTCTACACAACCCGTTGCGGCTTCAGTATCCGAGCAAGCATCAGAGCCAGTCGCGGACAACCAGTCTGAAGCGTTGAGTGAACCGCCGCCAGCCGACGAAGAGGCTGATGAGGATGAGGAGGAAGACGATGAGGAAGTCGACCAGCTCGCGTCTGACAGCGACGAAGAGATGGCGGAGGAAGAGGAGGAGCCAGTTGACAGCAAGACCAAGGCTAAGGAAGCCAAGCCTGAACCAAAGCCAGTCAAGCTCACGCCAGAAGAGGAGGTCGCGCGCATGTCAGTAAGGGTCGAAGAAGTAGATAACGAGTTCAGATCGACGAGTGGAACGCTGCGTCTCAGGCCACTCGGCGAAGATAGGTTCTTCAACACGTACTGGTTCTTCGACGGTCTCGGCAGCCGACCACTGCAAGGAACAGCTGCCAACCCTGGTGGAGAGTACGAGACGGGTCGGTTGTTTGTGCATAGACCTCACCTCCCAGACCCCGCCGTCATGTCAGCCTCTTACGAGCTCATCTCACGCCTGATGGAGGATACAGAGAGCGACTTGCCCAAGGATGAAAGACTTTATGCTCAAGTCGAACGCGATATTTCAGACCTGCTTGCGGATAGGAGGAAGGAGGAGGAAGGCGAAGAGGGCGTGCTGGCGCCAGGAGAATGGGGTGCTTATGACTCAGTAGACGATATCAAGTCTCTCATGAACTGGCTTCAGCAGAAGGGTAATCGCGAGCTCGCACTGAGGAACTCGCTTCAAAGATGGCTGCCATGGATGGAGCGTAGCATCAATAGCCGCAAAGATAGCCTGAAGAACGCTGTTCAAGATGGCCAGATGGACATCGATGCTGCACACTCATCTACGTCCTATCGCAGCTGGACCAACAAGCGCATTAGCTAGTTGTGTCTTTTGTATAATAATGCGTTCATGTATTGTCTTGTTTGTGCTTGATTTGAAATTACGTATGTGGGATGAAATTTTTTGCGAACGAGTGCACGCGACACATGAAGCAGACAGTACTGGACGTTGCATTAAAGTTATCATCGTAGTTGCATTTTAGCATGATTTTTTATTCACTTCCGAAAATGGAAGGCACGCCAAATGTGGGGCGTTTAGTTCGACACGGGTTTTCTTCGGACTAGCAACAAGCACAACAGGCAAGTACAAGTAAAAACAAAAGTAGACAGCCGGACTGTTTGTGAGTGAGAGGGTTATTCAAGGCTGGCAAATCAACTAACGATGCTGGGTTTTTAGGCCATTCACTCACTTTCAACCTCAATCACGTATACGCATCAATAAACAGTCGTTGACCGACTTCAGTCTATACTAGCATCTCCAAATAACGCAGGTCGTTTACATAATAGCAGCACAATGTACACTCAATACGAACACGAAGCAAGATTTCAACACGACTCAATGTCATACAACCCTAAAGCTGCGCTTGCAAAGGTTGATGAGATCATCGAGGCTAACAAGAGAGCGTACGAGAATCGCATGGGGAAGGGACTAGGATTGGGTTTCGAGATACGTGACTATGATATGAAACAGAGTGTCTCTCAAGTACAAGAGGTGGAACCTACGTTCAACGATATCAGCATGACTAGCTCTGCTAATCAGGATCGAAGCATGTCGGCGGATTCTGTTCCAACTTTGATCTCAGACTCTGAGGCTTCCTTCTCGGCTGACGAGAGCTTGGCTATCACTCCAGAGAAACAAGCTGTGCACACAATTCGCGCAGTCGAGAAAAAGCTTCCTGTCACTGTCAGTCTCCACCCGGACATCGAAACCAGATCCTCTGATAGTGATGATGGAGATGACAAGGAGGAGTTGTTGAAGGATGATGACGAGGTACTTGATGGTCATGACCTTGCAAACTTCTACCGCTCTCATTCACGTCAAACTGCCCCAACTAGCCCTACACCTGTGAAGAGTCGTCCATTTGAGCGCGAACAAGACGACACCACTGAGGAAAAGCAAGAGGAACAAAGCAACTCTATCTACACCTCTTTCGTTGCTGCTAGAAGATCAAAGTGGCTGGACAAGAAAGCGACCATCACGAGATCTCTCTCAATCCAAACGCCATCGAAGCCGACGACAATCGAGCAGTCCAAGCCGGTCAAGGTAACCATCGAGGAGGAGGATGAAGAGGAGGCTGAAGGTGACAACTTGAACTGGCTAGTCCCTCTTATCCAGCAATCAAATCCGGCGAAGAAGAACAGACCACCGCCAATCTGGGCGCAATACGCCAAAGTGAAGGGCTTGACGACAGATGATAACTCGAGAGCAAGCAGAGATGTACACTCAGTTCTGGATCGTCCAAGACCTCGCACTTCGTCATATGCGTTTGGCAGTGGCACAGTCAAGACAGACACGTCTCGCAAATGTTCTGAGAAGACGTCAGTGGTAGCTATGAAGAAGACACCGCGTAAACCAGATGCCAGGAATTTGTTCAAGTCCAAGGACGAAGAACTGCCTTTCCCTTCAAGCTACGCTAGTCTTCCAATGGGACCAATGCCATCTCTTGATCGTCAGTCTTCTTCTTCGACGTCGGCATTTGAGCGACTTCCAAAAGATGTCAAGCGGTCAGTTACGCCAACTGAAATCATCAAAAAGCGCGTCAGCAGCGCTGACCCTACAGTGCGTCTCGTCGGATACAAGCACGGCGTTGAGCTGTCGCGTAATTCGTCAACGACTACTATGCCACTCGTGCCGGAATCACAAGCCCTGCGTGATTTAGAGAATATGCTCGTCGCGTATACTGAAGACGAAGTACTGATGCGTTTATCCAACATGTTCCAGGTCTAATAATACTTGTACGCTAATATTATTTATTAATCAATTACTGTTGTTTGTCTGAATTTGTTCATCTCTGCTGCATTCACCGTTGAAGTGGTAGATTGGTCGTCGCTGCCAGCGTGCAAGATATCAAAGCAGCGAGGAGATGAGATAGATTGCTGCATTATTACCAGCCAATACTCCTCCCATCTCCATCTCTCGCCGCTGTCCCTCTTCTACTCGAACGACCAACTTCCACAATGGCGGCCAGACAAGCACCGATCGTAATAGACAATGGAACTGGGTACGTGACTGTATAGCTGTATTGAGCACTCTAACACACCGCAGTTGGACAAAGATGGGGTTCGTTCGCATCTGCACCGCCCAATTACGCAGCTGACGCAACCTGCAGTTTCGCTGGCAATTCAGAACCTAGCTTGTGAGTGTCAACTCTACTAATGATCATCGACGCTCAACAATTCAAAGTGTCTTCCCAACCGTGATGGGTCTCCCTCACTCCCAGTCCGCTACCGGCTCCTCAGCACCAGGCCGTCCAAGCGTGGCAGCCAAGCCATCCCATTTGGCTTCCAAGAGGGGCATCGACGACTTGGATTTCTACATCGGCGATGAAGCCATCCAGAACTCGAAAAGCTACGGACTCAACTACCCGATCAGACATGGACAGATTGATAACTGGGATTTGATGGAGAGGTTCTGGGAGAAGTCCATCTTCCAATACCTCAGAGCAGAGCCAGAAGACCACCACGTCTTGCTCACTGAACCTCCACTCAACGCACCAGAGAACAGAGAATCAATGGCAGAAATCATGTTCGAGTCCTTCAACGTCCAGGGTCTCTACATTGCTGTTCAAGCCGTGCTGGCTTTAGCTGCCAGCTGGACATCGTCTAAGGTCACCGACCGCACTCTGACTGGTACCGTCGTCGACTCTGGTGATGGTGTTACCCACGTCATTCCAGTCGTGAGTTGACGCTTCTTGTCTCGCTAACTCGCGCTGACTTCTTCACAGGCTGAAGGATATGTCATTGGCTCTTCTATCAAGCACATTCCAATCGCTGGTAGAGACATCACCAACTTCGTACAGCAGCTGCTCAGAGAACGTGGCGAGACTGTGAACATCCCCCCAGAAGACCAAATGAGAGTCAGTGAGAAGATCAAAGAGAACTATTCGTACGTCTGTCAAGACATCGTGAAGGAGTTCAGGAAATATGACCAAGATCCTTACAACTGGTTCGAACGATACCAAGGCGAGCACTCAGTGACTGGCAGACAATATGGCGTGGATGTCGGATACGAGAGATTTTTAGCACCAGAGATATTCTTCAACCCTGAGATCTACTCAAGCGACTTCTTGACACCATTGCCAAATGTCGTCGACGAGGTCATCTCTAGCTCACCAATCGATGTGAGAAGAGGTCTTTACAAGAACATTGTTCTCTCTGGAGGATCCACCATGTTTGACCACTTCGGAGCCAGACTCAAGAGAGACTTGCGTCAATTGGTCGACACAAGACTCACCAAGTCGGAGGTACAATCAGGCAACATACAGAAATCGTCTGGCGTCGAAGTCAACGTTATCTCCCACAAGAGACAGAGACACGCCGTCTGGTTCGGTGGCTCTCTCCTGGCTGGTCTCCCAGATTTCTACTCCAGTTGCTACTCTAAGGCTGACTACGATGAAGTCGGACCATCGATCTGTCGTCGCTACACCATCTTCGGCAGCAGCACTTGATCGCGAGCCGTTTGCGTTGATGAAAAATTTTAGATATCCACAATCTCTTCTTGTAATGAAAATATATGCTTATATGACACATAGCATGAACTCTCGATATGCCGTTTCTGTTTACACATCCGCCTTCTTGTCAGCAATAGAAGTCAATGTGGAGAATAAATAAGTCATAATGCATCTATTTTACATTTTGCGTTGTACACTTAGGAATGATATAGTGGGAGAAGTTTCTATGAGGCGTGTCAGCTCTGCTATCGCCGCAATAGCAGCTATCTCAACTCACATCGTATGCTGCAGGATCAAGTAGCTTGACATTCTGCATGAAAGTGTCACCGACAAGCTGACGGCCTTCGATATTAGAGATTCTGCGGAAGGATTCTGATCCGTAAAGGATATACGCTGACCAGTCCTATGTAACGATAAGCGAAGCGCGCGCGCAAGCGGAAAGCACCCACTGTCAAATCATTGCTGACTAACACCTCAGCGCAACCAGCCCAGCAATCGATCAGTTTGCGCGTGTACAGCTTATTGTCAGTGGCTGGACAGTGGCCGTCTTCTGTCGCGATATGGATATCAGAGAGCAGCTTGTAGATGGCTGGGGACACGGTACGTTTGATCACATCCGCAGCTTGTCTGTCGAGCGCTAGCGCCGGGTCGACCGGTACGTCAGCTCCTAAGAGTGCATTGAGATGTGGGTCATTAACATCGAAGTCGAATTCGCCAAACTCGTCATCGTCGTCGTCGTTCTGAGACGCCGGTGCGGGTGCTTGTGCTTGTGACTTGGCGGGAAGCGCGGCGCGTCGCATGTCTAGGAAGGTCTCTACACACTTGATGACCTCCATCCCGACGTCCTGCGTGAGCGCGAGCGGCGTCTGTAGGATATTGGTCCAAGCTAGAAGCTGCAAGTTAGCAAGAGTCGCCATATACTATTCGATAAACGCACAAGCATCGAGCAATTTGACATCAGGGTATGCGGTGATGCTCTTATCGAGTGACGGCGTCACAATGACATGCTGCAATGACCGCAGCGTCATCTGAAGTGTGACTACGACCTCCTTCCTATTCCTGACAACGACGTTGCGTCTGTAGTTGTCTCGCTCGTCTACGCCATTCAGGGTCTTGTCGAGATTGGTGAGTTCGTTGAGCAACGTCTGTATACACTCCGCGAACCATGCCATCACACCTTCGATAGCCAGAGCGTGATGTCTGTAAATAATAAGGATATACATCATAGCTCTGACTATCACCTTCCTACTGCCCCAATCGGCGTGTTGGAATGTGCACAAGCTTTTCGCTTGTATCAGTCTCTGTTTGGCCGATGTTGGCTGTACATGCAACAAGACCAATACGAGACTGTAATGGTTAATCAATATCGATAATTCACCATTAGATGCTTGGACCGCTTTGTTCGATAGTGCGACGCTGCGTGTAGGCGAAACGCGCGAGATGAATCGATTCACATGCTTGATAGACAACGCATCATTCTGCCGTATATCGATGACGGCCTTCATGATCAATTTGAGTAGAATGTGGAGACATGTGTCAGACTTGTCCAGTCTCGTGTTGAGGTTGTCGTTGTACTCGCGTACGAAGGAGGGGAAATCGTGGATATTTTCGATGAGGAGGTCTTTAAGTTTACGAGTGTTGAGGATATCGTATAGCTTGATTGCTATATTGGAATCATTGTCGAGCGTCCATCCGAATGTGTTGGATAGTATGAAGCATCTTGAGAAAATGATTCTTATGTATCTGTCACGATGCGTGATCGCTTTCATTGATGACGATGTGTCTGACTCGATACTCATCTTCGTTCTGTCAATTGCTGAGTGTATCATACTCCAATTCTCCTTCGATGGCGCAGCTGATGCGCTCAGACCAGTAATGGACAACTGCGAGATCATTGAGACACTGAAATTGACATACCATATGAGTTCAGACTCAATGACAGGATGATACTTGTTGTGTTGCAGCAGTTTGTCAAGCGTTGGATTGAGATATGTCCAGATACTGCCATCTTGTCTCATCTTAGACGCCATGGTAATACACACGACCCACAGCTCCAGCGTCCGGTCATCCAACTCTCTCATCTTGTCCTGTTCCTGCACTTGCGCAGTCGCACGACCTGTGAAGAGACCCATCTCCATCAGCTGCTCGACCAGCTTGCTGAAAGCAGTCTCGAGGACGTCGGCTTCGCCCATTCTGAACAGGAACTCGACCGAGAAGAAATTAACTTCAAGCATGGCATCTTCTGCTACTCCTTCCTCGTCATCGTGAGTCTTGATGTTGAAGTCATCAATCTGGCTCAGTATCGCTGTGACAAAATTGTCAAGATCATCGCCAGTAGCTGAGTTGAGCAGTGTCGATCCGTAAAGACTGACAAACATGAATGCCTCTCGCATCCTGTTCACGAGATCGTCACCTGATCGCTCTTTCAGGATATGTTCGAAGATGCGACCGCAAATTGAGGATACCTCCTCATGTCCCATCTCCGGTGTAAGCCTCAGACCAAAGCCGTAGAAGGGAATGATCGTTGTCGGTGGCGACAAGTTCACGAGCTGGTGGTAGTAGCCTCTAGCAATGTCGGTGGTAGCACTGAAGCGGCAGTACGGGGCCAATCGCTTCATCTTAAAGTCCAAGGAAGATTTTGACATTCTCGCCCAACCATCTGCTTGTGTCGTGGGTGCGTCTTGATGCGCTCTACCCATAGCAGCCATGTCTTGCTCTTCCGTGTCATCGTCGTCGTCGCTGTCGCGTATGGTGATTGGTGCGTTATAAGTACTGGGTCTGTGGTGGGTACTTGGGTGCTGTACTGCATTGCTACTTCTCTTCTTGCGTGTTATCTTGCTCAACTGTACCGCCTTCTTTGGCTTTTTAGCCTTAGTGGTCGGTATGCTGAACCCAATTCTGGTATCACTCGATCCTCTTCTAGCTGGTAGCATACCGGAGCGATCTATCAATGGCATGAACGGAATCTTGTCGCCAATGCGCCTCTTCTTCTTCTTCTTTGGGGGTGGCTTAGTCGAGTGCAGTTTTTTGCTTTTCATGCTTGATGAGTATGACTTGCGCGGGTATGTAGATTTAGTAGCACGCGTCAGCATAGTATCAATCAGATCACCACCGACGCCCTGCACTTGTGTAGCGCCATCACCGAACCCATTGCCATTATAATCCTCATTATCAGACACCAACCAGTTGCGTATATCGTCGTTCTGGTTCTGCATTCGGACAAGCTGGTCATCGTCACTACTGATATCAATCACGTTATCATTCGTATCGCTCTCGCTTTCCTCATCGCCCAGTGCCAGCGGATTGTGATGTGAGGCTACGCCGATGCGCGCTCTGGCTTTACCAGGTCTGTTATCGTCGTCGTCTTGCTCATCACTCTGCGCGGCTGCAGGAGGGGCTTTTGTTGGAGACGTTCCTGAAGGTCGTTTCTTTCTGGCTTGCGCCTTCTCTTGCTGCATCAGCCTCAAATCTGCTATCGCACGCTTGGCGAACACGGCTGGCATGGATTTGAACAGAAAGGCTTTTCGTTGCGGGTCCAGAATATCGTCATCTTCGTCAGCTTCACTTGGCGCCTGCGATGTGTTCTGGACAGGTTCACCGTCGCCCAAATCGAGATCGTCCTTTGATATTGGAGTTAGGCGATTCTTGGATGATCATAGAAAGACATCACCTACAGAAGATACGGAAGCAGCAGCATCCTGACCACTGTCGCTGTCTTCACTCGAGCTGAATAGCAGATTGCGTCTCTTCTTCTGCTGGTTGGTTCTGATAT
Source organism: Wallemia hederae (assembly GCA_004918325.1). NCBI lineage: Eukaryota > Fungi > Basidiomycota > Wallemiomycetes > Wallemiales > Wallemiaceae > Wallemia > Wallemia hederae. The sequence goes on from SPNW01000010.1 coordinate 90,918, forward strand.
CGCTGTCGTCATCATCAGAGGAAGACGAGGGAACGGCGCCGCCGTATGACTGTAAAATACGCTGCTGATGCTGTGCTTTGATTAAGCGCTTCTGCTTCTTCTCGACTGCCTTCTTCTTCTCAGCCTCAGACATTTCGAGCCACCCGTCGATCTCGAAATTGTCGTCTTTTGAGTTCTCTTGAGAAATGAACTGATTCCTGTCCTTCACCAGCGCGTCTTCCCAGCCGTTCTTAGTGAGGATGCGCTGATAACGCGCGCTTTCGTAGGAGTAAGGGTTCGTCTGCTTCTGGTTTCTTTGGCGGAGGCTTCTCTGAGGACGAGGAGGTGCAGGTGGTAGGGATGGTGGTGGGGGTGGTGGCATAGACGACTGAGGCTGCGTCGGAGGGTGTTGTGGTGGCTGTGTTGGTTGTATTGGCTCCGCTGGCTGTACCGACTGAGACTGATCAGCTAGAGGCGTCAGAGATGGTGGTGCAGGTGGTGCAGGTGGTGATATAAGTGGTGGGAGTTGTGTCAAGGGCGAATCTGGCGACTGAGCTGGCTCATCTGGCGACTGGGCTGGCTCATCTGACTGCATTGGCTCTGCTGGCTGTGTCGACTGGATCTGATTAGGCGCAGGTAGCAGGGAAGGAGACACGTATGCTGTTGTAGATGGCTGTGGCTGCGTCGGTGGTGTACCCTGCGGCTGTATTGATCGCGTTGGCTGTACTGTCTCTGCTGGCTGTACCGACTGAATCTGATTAGGCGAAGACGGCAGAGAAGGCGGTATGGATGCGGAGACAGAAGGCAGTGGCTGGGTTGAGGATGTATTTGGTGTCTGTGCTGTCTGTACTGTCTGTGCTGTCTGCACTGGCTGTATCGTCTGCGCTGGCTGTACTGGCTCTGACGTCTGTATCTGATCAGAGCCATCTGCTACGCCATCCAAATCCCCCGCTAAATCAGATTCTGAGATTGTAGTCGCGTCAGATATGGATCTCTTTAAATAATTCATGACATGGTGGTTTTGTACAAAGAGGTGTTACATATCAGATCTGGACCATTGCGCGTGCTGGTGCAGTTTGACTTGGTGGTCGTTGATGGAATTGAAGAGCTTCTTCTCAAAGCCGTTGGATCTGTCGACGCCGTCCCATCTGTACCCAGGTTTTATGTTGAAACGATTCGGCGGTGGCTGTGGACCTTTGTACTGTGGTTTGTTGGATTTTGGACGCGTTTGCTTGATAAAAGAGCGTCCAGGATCATTCCAACGGGGTATTTCACTCGCGTCATCCTCCTTCTTACCCTCTAGTCCCCGCTGTACGAGACCCTTTCCCCAGCTGGATTTGGCCTTGTCTATCTGGGCTTGCTTGTGCTTTTGAAGCTGTTGCTCACGTTCGACGTCTATCACTCTACCGGAAGCATCTCTGTGCACTGTGTGGTTGTTGTTGGCCATGGATTCATTGTCACGGTTGAATTCCTCGCGTTCCTTATCTCTGAGTTGCTTGTTCTCGAGCTTGACCTGCTTGGCTGATTTCAAACCACCTTCTTTTGGTGGCCTGGGATCTGAATCTTCAATCTGTTTAGTCTCCTTCTTATTACCACCGCCAATAGACTTGAACTTGTTAGAATGTGATTCAACCGCTATAACGTCATCTTCTTCTTGCTCTGGGGTGGCACCGAAACCGTTATCGTCGTCGATGAGTAGATTGCTGTCCTTCTTCTTGGCTGTCTTCTTCTTTTTTTTCAGGTTGTTGCGTTCGAGGATAGCGTCTGATTTGGGACCAGAGAGGTAGCTGTGTAGTGGAATTAGAATAAATAGCAAAAGACACAGTAAACCAACTTCTGCGCCAAATAAATATCTTTTGCGCTGTTTGCCATCGAGGATGCGATCAACGATGCACCTTGTTTAATTACCTTGAGTTGTAAATGTCATCAAGTATTTATAATGTGGGAAATAAATACAGATTTATATTCCCATCTCTAACACCTTATAGCACCGCCATCTACAACCCGCGAACGCATCCGCCCAACCGCAATCGGTGTCCACCTCGAGGCTATCCGAGTTACTCGACATTGTCAAGCAGGAATTCGACAGCATCTCCTCCAATGGCGTCATGATAAAGGAGCAGAGGGATGAGTATGAGCATAAGCGTGAGTCTGCTCTCTCTACCCCAAAACACCCTAACAACCCCAGTCGCTGCTCAAATCAACGAAATCCACACACTCAAGCAGTCCTTCCACGACCTCAAGAACCTCCACACTGACCTCGTTGCAACTTACGAAGAAGAAATCGCAAAACTGAGGAAAGAGCTCGACAGTCGGCAACCACACTCACCTATAGCCCCAATCGCACCCAACAACAACTCCAACCAGTCCACCAGAGCGGGCACTCCCAACGTCGTTGCTCCCCTCACAAAGCCCAACCAGCTACCACCACCGACACTCTTCTCCAACCAGCACAAGCCTTTCCAGCCAAACCAGCCACCTTCCTCCCAGTCCCCGCTGCCTAACAACAACCAGCTACACGCTATCAAGCGCTCTCAGTCCCCATTTCCACCCCCAGCCATCAACCCCCAGCAGCAGCAGCAGCAACAGCCACCGCAACCACCGCAACCACCTCAATTGCCTCCTCAACCAACTCCTCAGCCACCCATTGACTCCCAGCCTCCGCCTCCAAACTCTCTGCAGCCTATCAACCAACCCCTGCAGCCAGATTTCAGCGATATCGACGCATTCCCCAAAGAATACAAGAAGGAAGGCAGCGATTGGATTGCCCTCTATAACCCACAGCTCAGCCGCACTCTGGACGTCTCTCTCGTACACAACCTAGTCCACGAATCCGTCGTCTGCTGCGTCAGGTTCTCCAACGACGGCAACTTTTTGGCAACTGGCTGTAACAAAACAGCCCAGATCTACGATACAAAGACAGGCGCTAAGATTTCTGTATTGGTTGATGACAACGTACCAATCAAAGGCGATCTTTACATACGCTCTGTATGCTTCTCCCCTGACTCCAAGTATCTCGCAACAGGCGCTGAGGACAAGCAGATCAGAGTGTGGGATATTCAAAAGAAGAAGATCAAATCTCTCTTCACTGGCCACAAGCAGGAGATTTACTCTTTAGATTTCTCCAACGATGGTAAATTCATTGCATCCGGCTCAGGCGACAAGACTGCGAGACTCTGGGACATTGAATCCAACACCTGCTTACACACATTCAACATTGAGGACATCATCATGTGCGATACCGGTCCAATAGACTCAGGCGTCACCTCAGTCGCCATCTCCCCCGACAATCGCATGGTCGCCGCCGGGAGCTTGGACACCAAAGTCCGAGTATGGGACGTGAAGACAGGTAATCAGTTGGAGAGATTGACAGGTCATAAAGACTCTGTCTACTCAGTCGCATTCTCCCCAGATGGTAAATCCCTTATATCAGGTTCGCTCGATCGCACGCTCAAGATATGGGACTTGAGTGGCACCATTTCCGCAATCAATGGCGGTAATCCACCACCAGTAAAGAACGAGATCAACGGCGAGAAGACTGGATATGCGGTATGTATAAACACTCTCGTCGGTCACAAGGATTACGTCCTGTCCGTCGCTGTGTCCCCTGATGGCAAGTACATCGTCTCTGGATCCAAAGACCGCGGCGTACAGTTCTGGGATCCTAAGAACGCACAGACACAGCTCATGCTCCAGGGACACAAGAACTCTGTCATATCTATAGACCTGTCCCCACGCGGCCAGTTCTTGGCTACGGGCAGTGGTGATTACCATGCGAGAATCTGTGAGTAAATGACTTTTCTTCAAAAATTCCTTTCCTGACATCTTTTATAGGGAGTTGTACACCTGAACAATCTTGAATCGTTCTTCGTCCCAATGTACCACCGTCGCTCATATCTCACATGTTCTTTCCAAACCAAAGAAGAAACTTTGTATCAATGTATGAATCGTTTAGTTCAACAATACGAGTTGAGGGAGTGCTTTATAATCTTGTTGAGGTTCTTATTGGTTTGATATCTCTTTGTAGCCTTGCTATTGACAGTAGTAGTCACTCCTCGCAGCAGCTTGCGACACGTAGCCTTGACTGCATTTCTGAGTGAGTTATCGCAAACGAGCTTCATCAACACCCTCTCAAAGGCCTTATATCCAAGCCAATGGATCAGTCTAGGCGGGATAGTGCAGCATGAGTCCTTCTTTGTCGAGACCTTGAACAGCGTATAGCGTATACCGAACTCGACAACCTTTGCAATAACGGCTGACAGGGGAGTGTATAAGTGAGTTTCATAATAGCAGTAAAACATTTCACGTACCTTGCAAATGCATGATATTGACTCTCTTCATGCATAGAACATCAGTGAGAAACACGCCCAGCTTGACAGCCGCGACGAGGTAGTTCTCATACAGATTACGCTTGACAGTATCGCTCGAGTTGAAATTACAATCAGAGTATAGAGCATGAGCGTGTTGTTTAAACGACTGTGTCAATTTCTGCGTCACAGTCTGACCAACTCTGCAACCATCTCCAACCGAGAATGAATTCCTGACGTCAGATTCGAATGTTTTACTGTAATCAGCTTTGATATCCAAATTCTTGGTATTTAATAGAATGCCACACCAAGCAAAATACTCATCTGAGCGCTGACATCTGTTGATAGTCTCAACGCCGTCGAACGATATATCGAAATTGACCAATGTCTTATGTTCGCTAATCTTGGCACCGTATTGCGGGAATCCTTTGCGCAACGTCTCGAGGAAGTATCGCGCTTCTTCTCTGCTTGTAGTGATGAACAAGAAATCATCAATGAAGCGTAACATGAGACCTGTTTTTGATTCTTGGACGAATCGCATCTCATTGCGTTCGAGCATTCCATAAAAGAAACTACATAGCACAGTAGATAGAATACTACCCTGCGGTATACCCGTAGCTTGTCTGTAGAGCTTATTATTGATCTTAATGAGGTTCTCCATGATGTGCTCCTTTAACAGCTTCAGCAAGTCATCCTTGTCAATATGCGGGTGAACTACTTGATCAGACAGAATGGCATTTCTCAGCTTCTTCGATAACGTTGCTGCGACTCCTAAGAATGCATCCTGTTCATACTCAGGCACTGCCTGTCGCTTGAACTCGCGTTTGAACTTGTCGTTCTGTAGTGAGAGCAGTTGGTGTTTCAGTATAATGTAGTCATCCTCCTGTATTATCTCATCGAGCATCTCCATCAACTTGTGCTGATCTATCGTGTCGAAACAGCATTGTATGTCCGCTTTAACGAAGTAGAGTTTACGATTGTTCTGACTCAAGATCCTCTTTTTGTACTCCTTCATCCTCTCATACGCCTCTTGAGATCCGAGCAGACTGGCGCCCATTACATCTGGCTGTCTCAGACGTTCGTAGGAGAGTACATCGAATGCTGACCTCAATATATTGTTGATAGACTTGCCACGCTTGTATCCCACTTTCTGTCCAAAACGCTCATCTTCCACCCAGTTCTGCTTCCGGAGGTTGACGATTGGACGCACGCCAGTCTCTTTGGGCATGAGGCGGACGTAAGAGGGCTGCAGTCTGCGGTAGCTGTGATTCTGTAGACACTTTGAGCACCGCAAGTATTCAGAAGACGGTACTCACCAGAGCATCACTCGCCTTCTCGAAGATACTGTTCGAGAGTTGCTCGAGCAGCGGCTCCGTCGCTCGCAGCCAGTCGTCGTGGCGGTAGTAGTACGTGCGCTTCCTGTCGGCGGAGGAGTCTGAGACGTAGAAGGTATTCTGCTGATGGTGAGCATGTTCATGTTGCGCAAGTGCCATCCCACCTTCAACAGCGGTATGATGAGATCCTCGAACAGCCAGTACAGCCACTCCAAGACAATCTGATTGACTTTATTTTGCTCACTTTGAGGCACCCGCTGCTTTTTCGTCTTGCCATCCACTCCTTTGGGATTATGCTTCGCGTCGCTTCTGTACTGATCCGAGTAGAAGCATTGGAAGTCCTTCATCTGCAGCCCTTGTGCCAGGTTGTGCAGAGTGACAGTCTCGTACTTGCGCATGCTGATGAAAGTGTCGACGGCTGTTGAGCGCTTTGTCAAAGGTGACTTTTTCGTAGACAGAGCACTCACAGTCAAAGATCTTCAATTTGTTGGCGGTAGAACCGAATAGTTTCTTGGGGATAATATCAGCGAGCACGTTCTTGACAAATGCTTTGACCTAGTAGAAATCGTCAGCAAGCAATGCGTATTTCATCAGCACTCACCTCCGTATGCGAGCACTGCAAGTCCTGAAAACAGGGCGGAGCTTTTATGTCCTGTCTAAACGGCACAAGGTCAGTCGCCTGTTTCGACATCTGGGTAGCGATGAGGGAGGTGTCTCTCTGCTGAGTAGATTGAATGCTCTCTGAGGCGTGCAGAAAGTCCTCATCCATATACTGAGTCATATCCAATTGATGTCCTCTAGTCTTACTCTTGCAGTGACGTTTAAGTGCTGCGCTGTAATCGAAATTATGATGACGCTGCAACATACGTTCAAAAAGCTGTGCCAGGTGTTCGAGTCGTTTAGGAGTGGTAGGTTTGAGTGACTTAATTTCCTCATCACGCATGAGTCTGCTATAAGACATACTGACGCCATTCGTCCCTGCAAAGACGCTCTTGAGCTTATGCTGATGCGGGAAGATATGTTTCATGAGATAGTGCGGAGGTGAGGAAGTGAAATTGTTCATCTTGGTATCGAGTCGATTGAGTACGTGTGTCGAAGGTAAGCCGATAGCGTAGATTTTCTTTGTAGTGGAGTAGAAGAGTGGACGACCATAGAAAAGTCTATATCTGGCGATAGGTATAGCAGCTGGTTTGATAGCGCGACGCTCCTTTTCACGCGACTTGTGCCTCTCGTTCTTGACTGGATCGGCATACATGCCAGCAGTATCGAACACGGGTGTACCGCTGACTTGAGCAAGACAGCCATTCTCGACAGTGACGAACATGGAGGTGTGCAGTAACAGATCGAGCATCCTGTCGTCACCGATAACGGCATAGAGATCTTTCCACGCGCCGCTGAGCAGCCAGGAGATATTGGTGTTAATGTAATGGTTCGTGATACCGGCGCGCATTGAATCGAGCTTGAGTCGGTCGCTGTAGCTGTCTGCTGTGCGATATCCGAGTGTGAGGATATTAGTGGGTTTGTTGGTGCTGGCTTTGAACAGACGCAGTAAAACGAGATCTACGAGATCAGAAATCGACATTGTTCTCTCCATGCTCGCGTAGTACCTTGTAACGCGTGAATCGTTCACGAGAATCTGAGTGAGCATGGACGGATCCCTCAAGCAGATTAAGCTATCTTTGAATACTTCATTGAAATTCAACCACTGTCCTAACGTTTTGGTGTTGGTATCGTTGAGGATGACGTTGGACATGATTGAATTGGTGGTTGATCTTGGACGTCCAACATCAACCAGCGGAGATGAGCTCATTCAGGAAAGATTACGACGTAGAGCATTACAGGGATAAAGTGAAAGAGGAGGAGCAGCGCGCTCGCAAGTTCGCTAAAGAGAACGAGGAGCGTATCTCTAAAGGACAGAAGCCATTATCGCGATCTGCGTTCGAGCAGCGGAAAGGTCCTAAGCCTACGCAGAAGCTGCAGCAGCGTGATAAGGATTTGGAGCTCGATAAGAATGTCAATAAGACCGTCGTCGTCGCTCAAGGTACTCGCCAGAATCAACCGGGATTCTTCTGTGAGGTTTGCTCGAGAACTTATAAGGATAGCGCATCGTATCTCGATCACATCAATTCTAGAGCTCGTGAGTGTCAAGTTGTTATCAGCCACAGCTCTCTAATACTCATTCAGATCTTCGCAAATTGGGTCAGACGGTAGACACAGAACGCAGTACAATACACCACGTAAGAGCTAGAATAGCCCTTCTCAAGGAACAGACCAGAGAGGCGTCGCAGAGAAAGCAGTACGACTTCAGGCAGCGGGTGGAGGAGATCAGACAAGCAGAATTGGAGAAGAAGATGAATAGGCGTAAGAACAAGAAGGCCAAGAATAATAATAGTGTTCAGAATACCGAGAGTAGGGATGAAGGATTCGTTGACGAAGGGAATGATGAAATGGCCCGGGTGATGGGATTTTCTGGTAAGTGATTGGTGAGGTGTGCGGATGATGCTGACTGTTTGCTTAGGATTTGGGAAGTAGTCAAGTAGTGTAATCATGTAAATTATTCAATCACGTCATTTTGTGTATCATAACGACATCTAGATTTGCATGGCGATGCCAACGTAGCCGTCCTTGATACCCCAGCTAGTCTTTGCGAGATCTATGAGCGACCCGCCGACGTACATGAAGGAGTGAATGAGCTCAGTGAGACCGTCGACGCTCTTGGGAAGGATGACGACAAGATTGCGAATGCCAAGCTCTTCGCCGAGTTCGAGGAGAGCGACGAGGTCTTCCCTGAGGTTGGTGGTCGAGTCCCATACTGTCTTTTCTATCAGTAGGGTGTCTCTCGCGCCGTTTGCGAATACGCCACGCCACTCATCACCCCTATCGAAACCAATAGCAACGATTTGAGACGAATGCTTAGTTTCGAGGAAGTGAGGATGTTTGCCGATGGAGTTTGTGAGCTGAGTGTTGTGAAGCGGAGACAGGGAGTCCTCAGGAGTGCCAGGCGGGGAGGGGAGAGTGGACAGGACATTGCCGGCCTCCTCAGCGAGCAGTGGCTCAGCCGGGTTGGATGGACGCCTGCGGACGTCAAAAGCGATACTTGGGTCCTGCGTCCCAGCCAGAGGAGAAGGAGAAGGCGTGGGTGACTCGACCGTCGATAGAGCAGATTGCGTCAGCGGAGGAGTTGCGTGGGTTGTGCTGAGCGTGCAGTGGAAGCCCCATCGAGACGGCTGAGCCCAGGTGACCGTCGCTGGTGGTGCGATAAGCGCTGATTGGGTGGGAGATAAGGAGACTCACTTGGGGCAGAGATTTGAATTGGTTTGGGATAAATTACTTGAATTCATAAACATTTTGGAGTATTTGTCACAGCTTTGAGGAATTTGGGGAATTGAAGTTGGTCGTTGGTGGTAAAGAGGAGATAGCAGTCGCACGTTTTCAAGGAGGAGATTGCGAATTGAATTGAATATTCAAAATCATTAACGACACAGTGAAAGCATTTTAAATTTTATTCATCTCCGTGTCTTCTCACCGTTTACCTCTTAAACACACACGGTCTAAATGTCACATCAGAACGACGACATCGACGCGGAGGAGGAGCAATCAAAGACCATCAATGAGGAGGTGGGTGAAGAATCCATCAGGAGCTAGTATTTCTCACCCAATTCCAGTACAAAACGTGGAAGAAACACGCTCCGCTGCTGTACGACTTGGTGGTATCCCACACGCTCGAATGGCCCTCTTTGACGTGCCAGTGGTTCCCTGACACGGAGACGTGCGTTTATCTCTCATTTACGCGGTTCATTCCTCATTTCTTCTTCGCAGTTCAGCAGATAAAGACTACACGACACACAGGCTATTGCTGGGCACCAACACCTCCAACATTGAGCAGAATATGCTGCACATTGCTCAAATAAAACTGCCAAAGCAATCTGAGGATTTGGATCCAGCAAAGTTCGAAGAAGACAAGGGCGAAATTGGCAGCTACAGCGCGTCCAACAAGGTAGAGATTGTGCAGTCCATCAACCACGATGGCGAGGTGAATAGAGCGCGTTACAGTCCATACAATCCAGACTTGATCGCAACACGCACCGTCATGGGTCCTATTTACATCTTTGACCGTACCAGACACGAGCTCAAGCCTAAGGCGGATGGTAGCTGCAATCCACAGATTGTCCTCCGCGGTCATGAAGGCGAGGGGTGAGTGAGTGTCACGCGAGTGACTACACCCTTACATATCTTAGATACGGCATGGAATGGTCTCCACTCAAAGCGAACCACATCATATCCGCGTCGACTGATACCACTGTCCGTCATTGGTGGGTTTGGTGCTCTTGAGCAACCTTCAAGCCCAACTAACCTCTCTCTAAGGGACATATCCAATTACCAAACATCCAACAACATTCTCGACCCTATCAACACGTACCGCGGACACACAGCCGCAGTTGAAGACATTTCGTGGCACGCCTCACACGAGAATGTCTTTGCATCCGTCTCGGATGACCAGCACCTCTTCACGTGGGACACGCGTGACGCGACGCAGCCACACCAGCGAGTGAAAGCGCACGACGCCGACATCAACTGCGTCGCCTTCTCCCCATCGCAGCCATTCCTCTGCGTGACCGGCTCAGCCGACAAGGTGGGTTTGTGTGTGTGTCAGTAACTTCTCTAACACACGGTCAGACCATTGGACTGTGGGATTTACGCAACCTCAAAAAGCGCTTGCACTCGATCGAGGGACATAGCGAGGATGTGCTCAATCTCGAATGGTCACCACACGCTGAGACCGTGTTCGCGTCAGCATCCAGCGACAGGAGGGTATGTATGTGGGACATTAGTCGTATCGGTGAGGAGCAGACGCCCGAGGATGCTGAAGATGGACCACCGGAGCTGATGTTCATGCATGGTGAGTGTGCATATCTTCATCAAGCAGCTTCTAACACACTCAAAGGCGGTCACACCAACGCGATCACCGACATCGCATGGTCCAAGACCCTCCCATTCACTTTGATGAGCAGCAGCGAGGACAACATTCTGCAGCTGTGGTCGCCGTCGTCGCACCTCTACGCGGCTGAAGAGGTACCTATCGAGATTGATGAGCTGGAGTGATCTATAAAAGAGTTGAAAGTAAATTTATTATTCGTTGCGTGTTACACCTGTTTCTAGAAGAATAGTCTGAGTAGCTCAAACAGCACTGCGTTCGTGTCAGAGATCGATTGTGTCATCGTGCATGCCAGTGACGTGGTACTCACATCCGCCGCCGAGGAGGAAGACGAAGAATGCTACGAGCCAGGTCGAGCTGTTGGACTGGTCGCCTTGAATTGAATTTCTATAGTTGGAACGACACCCACCTTTTCCCGCTTTGGCTTGACAGCGTTACCTGTCCCAGTCTTATTCTTGTGCTCGAACTGAGCGTTTCTCCGCCGGATATCAGCAGGCGTTGGCTGGGTGATATCAGCGTGGTCAGACGTCTCTTCTCCCATTCATACCATTATCGCGGTCGAGAAGCAAGAGAAGATTGGCCAGCGAGGTGTTAGTTACATCACCAATATCATTAATGCATACAAAATAATTTACACAATTCACTCTATTCTACGTCGCTATCGACCCAGTCGTGCGCCAGGTCTGGGCTGAGACTGTCTTTGAATGTTTGCGCGTGCCTTGTCGTCGCACCATGCGCGGGTATCGGGTCTGTCTTGAGTGTCGACAGGTTTATGTACTCTGTGGGGGAATTGAGCGGCAAAGGTTAGTCAGACATGCCACTCACCATAACTGTCAAAATGAGAATCTGGGGAAGTAGGAGAGGCAGGGGAAGCAGGAGAGGCAGGAGAGGCAGGAGAGGCAGGGGAAGCAGGACTGACTCCGCCGTCTTCTCCTTCCATCTCCAACTCCAACTCCAACTCAGCATCGAAAGCGCTGTCGTGGCGCAGAGCTGCGAGAGTCAACTAGTCAGCGATGTCAAAACAACAGTGCATACTCACCCTTGCCGTAATGCAGTTGTACGAGGTCATCGAGATCGATATTAGCAGTGGGGTTGCGTGGGAGGAGGAGGTACTGCTCGAGGAGGTCGTAGTAGAAGGGGCAGAGGTAGTGAGTACCTTGATCAGGTACATCGCTCTGCATTCTACGTCTATGGTGACGCTTCACCACCAACTCCATCTCCTCCTCACCGTCCTTGCGTTCATCCTCATTCAGTCCCACTTTCGCGATACGGTTGTTGGTCGTGTCGAGCTTGGCGCTCAGGGTGCGTATGGGTCTGAGCATCTCTTGAGACTGCGCGCTGAAGCGGTGGATCAGACGTGGTCGTTTGAGGTTATCTGTTGACAAAGAAGTGAAGATGTGGGATTCGCTGCGTATTGGCTCTGCTGAGTGAGTAGGTGTGTGGGTGTATTCATGCTGTGCTGTGTCTGTTTCTTGTGTTTCATCTATTCTATGCGTTCTATCTGTGTTATGTGTATTATGCGTCTCAGCATCACTATCCTCCTCCTCCTCATCACCTCTATAGCCATCTCCATCTCCATCTCCATCGTCTCGCCTAGCCCCGTCTCCACCTCCACGTTCATCGACCACCGTCTGCGAATCGCCCAGCTCCGCCTGGTCAGCTACAGCCTCCTCGTCTGTCCATTTCTGTGCGAGGATCTCGCGCGGTATTTTCTTTTTGCGCGACACGAACGGCACAAGCTTGCGACGGAGGTTGGTGAGTCTACCGCGTGCCTCTTTCCGCAAATCGAGTATGAAAGTGGTAGGTGTGAAATGGGTGCAAAGAAAGAAATCTCGTATTCTATACGCCAAAGACTCCTTCTCGACGCCTTCACCGTCTAGTCTCATATTGTTGTGCTTCTCTTCCACGTACTCAGCGAATTTCAGCTCGAGTGTCTTAGTGTTGAGTATCTCAGTATACGAGAGAGATTCGCCCGATTTCCAGAGCCCGTCTAGAAATTCTAGCCTGTGAAGGGGTTTGGGCGTTAGTGGTACTTCTCAAGACTCTCCGAACACCCACGCTGAGAACCTCGCTTTGATTTGTCGCGTGATAAGCAGCTTCACTATCTGAGTGACAAGAAAGAGCACTCCGATTATAATAGTGTACGTTCCAGCGTTCCCCTCCTTTCCATCTTCGTATCTGACGAGATGGAAAGCGAAGAAAGCGACTTGGGAGACAGAGAGAGCGTCCATGCCGTATCTGAAGCAACGAATAGTGATCCACCTGCCACCGGTTTCGTACAATCGTCTTGAGTAAACATGGTATAACTGATTACGGTAGACGATATTGGCAGCTATGAAGTAAACGAATGTGAATGGAACGACGAGTGGATTGAACACTCCCATAACCAAACACACTGAAATGACCAACAGAGTATTTGAACAGAAAACGTGATAGTCTGGTGTACGCGCATTCGTAGCTTTCATTCTTTGTCGTGCAGTCTTAGCGCGCAGTGTGACAAAGAAGAACGTCAGTAATGGTAAACCTATTAATGCCAATTGCACGAAATTTTGTATACTAGTTTGTAGGATAGACCAAGTAGCGAAAAAGGGTGCAGCTTGAGGAAAACTGAGATAGATTCTATTGAGGATACTTAATCCAGAAGCACTTCCAGAGAAGCTTTCAAGAATGAATCTGAACGTAGCTGCGCCGATACAGAATGTAATTAAGATATTAGTGATCATGAAGACCCAATATCTATGAAAGATCTGATCGTGTAATTTGTGAATGGTGAGATGAGGAGTAGCTATTTTACCAATACCGAATAGAATAGCAGGCATCATGAGTGAGATGAAAGCTACGATAAGTGTTGGTAATAACGTTGTAAACCATTCCGCTTGTCGTTCATGTTTGTCAAAATACGCGCCGAGACGTTCGTCGACATTCCTTACTCTCTCAATGGAGAAGAGTGATGACAAAGCCGCCATTGGTATAATATAGAAGAGAATAAAACCCCATATTGCGACCTTAGTGACGAGTGTACGGAGTGTAAGAGACGTCGATTGGGAAGAAATAGCCACGTGCCAATCGATTTCATTGTAGAACGGGGCATGAGAGACGATGCAAGCGTGTGGACGGGTAGGGTGACTGCTAAGTTTTCTGCACGCCACACGGGCATCCGATACATACTTGAGTGTAACGAAAGCTGTTGAGGTGGGAGGAAACACAGTTGGTGGTTGTGTTTGATGTTCTTCAATGGCGGTAGTAAGCAAGCGAACCTTATGCGTAAGGTAGTGTATTTCCGATATAGACCGTCCACCTTTACCTCTGCGCAACACACTCTGTATTAGCGGCTTGACGCGTATGCGTTTCTGAAACGGGACGAGGACATGTGAGGGGAGTGCGAGGATAGCATCCCAGACTGTATCGTGTGGTGTGTTAATCGATTCTGGAGTGTTTGGGAACTGCACGAAAGCGTCTTTGCGATGAAGGAGTTTAGTGGTGATGGATGACGACGACTTTGGTTTTTTCTCGAAAGCGTAAACGAAAGGAGCAAGAACGGCAACGAGCTCTTCATCATCGTCGTTCAACTTATCAGATTGTTTCAACAGCTTACGCACATGCTTCAACAAACGTTGCGCGAGTGACACATAAGCCATTTCTAATCGTCTGGTGCAATCGTCGTGTCTCTTACGCAGTTGCACGAGGTTGTCGTACTTGCGCACAATGCAGACCTCTTCCACGAGCGCGTCTGTGACGGTATCGAGGTCGTCCGTGTTGTTTAGTTTTGTTTTACTCTGTGTGTCATTCTGTCCGCCGGCGTCGAACCGTTCGAGGAGACTGGTGAAGGACATGATAGACGAGCGTCTACTCAAGCTCACTCTGTTTGTCTTCTTCTTCTTGAATCTGTTGAGATAGAAAGCGAAGTAAGAGGCTAGGACACGCTCGTCGCGTAAACGAGTGGGTATATTGGTGACGAGTATAGACCGCGCCTTCCAATCCTGGTTCGTGTGTGCCATTTCAATAGCCTTGTACGCCAACTCCTCCCGAATTTTGATAGCGCCGTTGATAAGCCAGAGAAGGGATATGAGCCAGGAGATGGATGTGTAGATGTAGAGGATGACGTGCACGTAGAGCAGTCTGCCGCCTTCGCCGTTTTCGATTAGGTGCGTGAGCGACGCTGTGTTCATCGATGAGGAGATATTGGATGCGCTGAAGTGGAAATGGATAGGGAGGAGAATGGGGACTATAGTGAGGGTCTGTGAGAGCGTGAAGAAGACTGTAAGGCGCTGCTGTTAACGGATCTCTTGTTCCATGATGTAATCTGCAACTCACGGCACACTTTCAGCCAATGGATGTACGTAGCTGCGTCTCCTCCCAGCTTATCGATAATCTCGCTCCTGTTGAGCTTCACGACTTGGATTATCCATTGCAGAGGCCATTTTGGATGTCGTGATGAAGGTGAGTGCGCAAGGAATGATTTGAAAGCGTAGAGGCTGTGTATAGTTAGCTGGTATACAATATACACTATACACTCACTATCCAAATATATACTTCTCGCTTCGAAAGCTCCGTCTGTCCACACTGCTGCGCCGAAGACGCGACAGGGTTTCAAACAGCACCAGCGACGATCCACCAATAGCGAGCGACAGATAGAGCTGGCTGAGTAAGCTGCTATACTTATCGTCGCATCTTGCATCACAATCAGCCATGGCGATCGCAGAGTACCAGATAATTCCCTATCCATTCCAGTCATTCGCTTAGCACAGACGATTTAGGCATGTGACGGTATTTAAAAACTTCTCAATTTATTCAAAAGCTAACATAATAATAAGACAGTAGTAAAGAACTGAAATTGTGATATACGAGTGTGTGTGTGTGTGTGTGTGTTAGGTAAAGAAAATTTTCATCACCTTGATTTTTATAGAAAGTGAATATAACTATAGCAGATAGATGAGACAAGTAGACAGACTATTTACGATCCAGAGTCTAGCTTTACACCAACTCAGTGCAGAGTAAGAGTGTGGAAGTTGCAATTGCGAAGAGTATTTTTGTAGATGAGTTGATCAATCGAGAAGCAGATGATTGACCGGTACCTATTTCATGTGGAGCTGTCTTATTTGATGCTGTCTCAATGTAAGCTTCTGTCTGAGGTTTCTGAAGACAATCAATGACAGAAAGCAGGTTGAGCTTTGGTTGACGGTGTAAAGCGTCTGGAAGAACATAAGCCACTGCAAGCTCAACAGCTTGTTGATATAAGTCGTGTTGCAAGACGATGAATCCGGTGTCAATATCCTTGGACGAGTCCAAAATCTTCTCGAAAGTCTCTTTGGACTTGTTGGTGGAGACATCACCACCTGCGATCTTCCAGTCGTTGGTATCGAAAGTAAGTGATGAACCGTCTACTTGTGCGGAAGTCCAGATGATAGGAGTGAGACCCATCTGGCGACAAACCTCACGAACGCGGTTATCAATGTCACCGTAAGGAGGACGCATCTGTAGCGAGTGAGTTGAATGTCTTGCGACAGCCATTAACGTACAGTATTTGGAGTCAATCCAGTAGCTTCCTGAATGACCTTCTTTGTCCAGCCAAGCTCAGCTACGAGTTCCTCGTTGGTGAGCGTGGTGAGGTATGGGTGAGACCAGGTGTGGACAGAGAGTTGGTGACCGAGAACGAGTTCCGCGCGAAGCATATCAGGGCGAGAGAGAGCTCTAGAACCGACGATAAAGAAAGTGGAAGTGATTTGTTGCTGCGCGAGGTAGTTGAGGAGGGTGGTAGTGTAAGGAGAAGGACCATCATCGTAAGACAGACCCCAGTCGTGCTTGTTGGGACACTGAGTGATGTCGTCTTCTGCGGTACAACCACCGCAGGTCCACCAACAACGTTTATCTTGGCCGGCTTCGTTCTTGGCCTCTGGGTTCTCTGAGCAGCTGGCTTCGCCTTCAGTGGTGGACCAGTCTGGGACCTTTGTCCAGTCGATTTGAGAGATCCATTCTTGTACTTGAGGGTGGTCGACTGGCGGGACTTTATCCATTTCAGGGTATTCAGAGGTGGAGGGTGTGGACTGCGGGAAAGCAGGAGCCTGAGAGAAGGGGACTTGGCCGGGAGACGCGGTTGTGGGCATGGTCATCGTTTTGCCGGATAAGTTCATGCCCGGGCGGATGGAGTCGAGGGGGATATCTGAGCTGTTTGGGATGTGGTCAAAGGTACCGCCAGTGCCGGTGGTTCCTTGTGAGATGCTGCTGGAGCTGGTTGAGGAGGGAGATGAAGTGGTTGAGCTGGAGCTGGAGGAACCCTGTCTGCGCTGAATCTTGTGATGGTTCTGGTGATGGGAATACGCGTTGACTGATGCAGCCAGCAGCAGTAACGCGGTGAATTTCATGATGATTTTGATGATGGACGAATCAGTCTGAGTTTTGACGCACGG
Source organism: Wallemia hederae (assembly GCA_004918325.1). NCBI lineage: Eukaryota > Fungi > Basidiomycota > Wallemiomycetes > Wallemiales > Wallemiaceae > Wallemia > Wallemia hederae. The sequence continues at coordinate 107,881 of SPNW01000010.1, forward strand.
AAAAGGAATGTTTGAAGAGAATGAGTGAGAAGTAGAAAATGTAGATGAAAATAGTGAGTGCGAATATAAATACGCTTAGTAATAATATTCGCTTGTAATTTATAATTCCCCAGAGCAATGAAAAATTTAGAATTATTATCGTAAACAGGTATGCCTTATCTCTTGACGCTGTGATTGCAGTCATTGTGGCTATACGACGTATAGATGGATGACGCAGCTAAATTGGTGGAAAGCGTGTACAAGGAGTACAGTCCAGATGAGATAAGCCTCAGCTACAATGGTGGTAAGGACTGTACAGTTCTCGCGTCCTTGATGGACCAAGTTAAGCGAAAATTATCAATAACGACGCCGACAAAGGCGCTGTACATACAATGTGCTAGTAGCTTCAAAGAGGTTGACGCCTTCGTCGATACTTCCCGCTCGCTGTTCAATTTGGATATCGTGACTAGCCACAAGTCATTGAAACAGGCGCTGTCGGAGTTCTTGGAGCAGGATAAGAGGATCAAGGTTATCTTGATAGGAACCAGGTCCACGGATCCCAATGGTAAGGGCTTGGAGGTGATGAGCTACACGGACAGCGACTGGCCCAGGATTCTGCGGGTGCATCCGATACTGCACACCAACTACCACCAGATATGGCAGTACTTGCTGGATAACAAGATCCCGTACTGCTCGCTGTACGATGAAGGATATACCTCTCTTGGGGATACGCACAACACCCACCCGAATCCGCATTTACTGAAGCAAGGCGACAACGACGACGACAGCAACGACAACAAGGACAAATACCTCCCTGCTCATGCACTCAGTGATGAAGCATTCGAGCGTAGTGGCAGATTCTCCACTTTATAGACACAGTGTACACTAAAAACATGATCGAACCAAATTGCATTCATTCTTTACACAAAGTAGTATTCGAGGGGAGCTTAGAACTGTGTAGGTTTGGTTAGTATAGCTGTACTCCTCTCGTCTTCTCTCTTCACTCACGCGCAATGCATGGAAGAACCAACGGTTCTTACCGCTGTGGTAACGCTCTTCGAACAGCTTCTTGATCTGCTTCTTAGCGTCCTCACGTTGCGTTGGTTCCTTGAATGTCTCTGGAGAAACGACGCCCTTCAATCCTTCAAGTTCGAGTGCGTAACGAGTTGGCATCAAGTGGTTGTAGTTGATCGACTTGATGAATGGCTTCACCTTTGAGCGTCTCTCAATCAACTTTGCGCCCATTTGCTTGTGCACCTTGAGTGGGTAACGCTCAACGCCGGCAACCAAGCAATGGCCGTATGGACGCTCCTTGGTTCCCTCGTCGAATTGCTTAATGACGACCACCTTCTTACCGGCGTATCTGCCACTCAAAACGACGCAAACCTTGCCTGACTTGAAGATCTTTGGCATCTCTGTATTTGACCGACGAGCGTCAAGAGAGGTGCTCTCCTCAAATCTTCGTGGTAGAAAATAATTTATAAAAATTAAATGAGCATTACAGGGAGTAGAATGGCTTATATTGTAGAGTACTAGATGCTCTATTCCTCACCTCTCTTACTCCTCCATCACTCGAAAATTTATCACTCATCACAACCCATATCCCATACACTAGAAATAACGATTCATATATCTTCATTACTCTCCCATTACTCTCCCATTACTCTCCCATTACACTCCCATCACGCTACATACTGCAGCATATTCCTCTGTCCCTCAATCCTCTCAGCATAGTCCTTCTCAATCAGCCCTTCAATCGTCTGCTTGATCTGCTTCGTCAGTCCCGTCTCATTGCTCAGCGTCAGCCGCTTCTCAATATCAGCAATAACCTCGTGTATGAGCTCATTCACGTTGATCTTCTTCCTCGCCTTGAGTACTCTGACTGCTGATGCCTGCAACGCGAACACTCTAGCCGACTCCACCTCTGCTGCTGTCTCCTTCGATTCCTCGACCTGAGGAGGCTTGTTAGCTGGGTCTACCCACCAAAGACATCACTCACATCCACATCTGCCGTGATGATCGGCAGTCTGAATCTCTTGCGCGGATGCTCAAGTACCTTGACAACAGCGAATGTGTCGCTAGAGTCTACGTCCTTGCTTGCATTGCTTGCATTGTTCGCACCCGCCTCCTTCTTCTTGAACCTCTGCAACAGCTTCACCTTACCGAATGACAGCGACTGCAGCATCCTCTTGAGCTCTCCTTCAGCTATTGGGCTTCGCGTCAGCTGACATGCACTGCTTGGAAGTGAAAACCCACACAAGCCAGTCGACTGCGCTATCTCAGCATACGACACCTTCTCGTCATCCTCCTTATCATTGAAGACCATGAGAATGAGAGACGCCGGCAAAGGCATGATGATCTCCTTGCTGCTCTTGGTGCCATCCTTAGCTTCGAACTCACTGCTGAGAGTGACCTCCGCCAGAGAGTGGTTCCATGTCAGGCATCGATTGGCATGCACGCCCTGGTAGTACTTTGTGAACTCAACCAGCTCCTCTGTCATCTATTGGGCGGTGTCAGAATAGAACGTCAAGAGTCACATCACCCACCCATTGCGGTATCATCACATCACCTTGTGACAGATGCGCCTGTTTGGCCACCTCGGAAGCATCCTTGTCAGCCATATCACGCACTCTGAGTGAGAGGTGTTGACCCGTGAATGGCCATCTCGCAGCTTGCACGATGTTGGCTTTCTGCAGTCGCGTGTTTCGTGAATCTCTAAATTTGTCTGAGAGTTCTTGTGAGATCTCCACATCCTTCATCATCTCTTCCCAGCTATTGGGCGGTGTTAGAGAAGCATACGCGTAAGTAACACCACCCACTTCTGTGTAAAGTCCGCACCGGCCACCTTAGTAATTCTACTGATAAGCTCTCGCTCATTATCGTTGGACGCAGTAGTGCTCTTCACCAAGCGTCTGGCCAGTGAGAGGGTGTAGAAAGCCGAGAACATATCTTTATCCTTTACGATCCTGAACAGTTCGACTGCGCCATCGACGAGTTTCTCCATGGTGTCACCCTGGCCTCGCTTATCTTTGAGTAGGGAGTCCAAGAACTTTGCTATCATTTCAGCCGGTTTGTTAGCTCTGTATTGGAGTCCCTTCGCGAACGATTCCTTGTATTGCGAGTAGCTAGATGTGGTGGGGATGTCATACAGCTCGCTGTAGAATGCATTGAGGTCTCTCAGTGTGCCGATGAGTGCCAAGATGAGATACTGATCGTTATCCTCGTCTGCGACGAACGCTTTTATCATATCGTTGATTCTGCTCAGCAACAGACCTTCCAGCTGTCCCTTATAGCTTGTGTGGTTTGCTATCTCGTACAATCTCTTAGTCAACGCCGTCTCTGGCTGTGTGATCGAGGGGATAGAGTCGTACTCGAGTGTATTCTTGACCGCAGACTTATTCCACGTGAATGGCACGAGCTGTGTGATATTGGGTGCTATCAACGTATCGAATGACAACTTGAAGTAAGTATTAGCGATATGCTTGCTGTAATCCCAATCGTAATTCTCATCAATACGTTTACTGATAGCGCATTCGAACGCATCATGTGCGTACACCTTATCAATGACATCTTTGACAGCTAGAGACTGTTCAATAGCTTGATGCGAGACTTGTTCGATGACATCATCCATCGTGTCTAGATAGACGCGGCCGATTGCCTCTAATTGCCAATCGAGAGTTCTGGCAATCTGGAACAGCTCGTGTACTTGTAGCAATTCATTGAGTTGGGTGGATGTGTGTATGGCGCTGTTGATTGAGGTGGTGTTGCCGGTTGTGAGGATGTTGAGTGATTGCCTCACAGCCACAAGACAGTTACGGAGATCGGCGAAGAGCCATTGATGGATATTGATATCATTCAGAATGACTTCTCTGAATAAATGCTCAATTTGCGCTTGAAGTGACCCCGTTCCCGCTGATTTAGTGGCGTAGCTCCTATCCAAATCTGCAAAGACGTATCTGATAACTCTCTGAGTATGTGTGAGTATATCATTACGCTAGTAAGACTCTCACTCACCATCCAATTCTCGGCTCTGGTCCATGTCCTGATAACGGTATGAATGAAGAAGCCATTCTGCTGCGACGTGGACTGTGGCTTGAACGTGGCGAGTCCTCTGCGGACCTCTCGCAATATAAAGTTGTAAATATCAGCAGATTTCCCGTATATCCTCATTAGATCTCTGACGCTGCTCTGCAGTGATTGGATTCTCACATGGCTGGTGAGTTTACCGTCGATCAAGGCGCCGACGAAGTTAGTGATTGATCTGTAGCAGTTGCTCTCGTGTGAGTTAGGCGTGCTGCTCGTGCTCTCCCCTGACTTTGATTTAAGCTGGAGCGTGATTGAGACTGGATCTCTCTCTCGCTCAGCCACTTTCTGACGCTTAGAGGGCGGTGTGTTGCTCTTATCATTCGCAGTTCCCGCGTGGTGCAATTCGAAGCCACGAACGGTATCAAACCTCATCGCTGATGTAAGTGAGTTGATGGTGTGGATCGAACAAGCGATGCTTATCTTTAAGAACATGTTTGTAAAAATACATGATGAGATACAGTATTCGAGTAAGATACAGCTATTTCAAACACCAACTGTCATAGCTCACGACCTCCTTGGCCTCAAACGCTCTTTCGTCGCCTTTGTTTCAGTGAGAACATTCAACGAAGAACTGCGGGTTCTCATTGTAGGTCTATTCTTCTCTACAATCACGACGTCGCTGTCACTGTCCTCTGCGACCTCGTTCTCCTTCTCCTCATCCTCATCCTCAGTCTCGAACAAAGGAGTGGTGAATCGAGCTTTGGGGGGTTTGGCCGGTGAGTCATTGTATCTTGACTCTGGATCAGACGATATGGATTGAGCGCCTGTGTGTTTTGTGAGTATATTTTGCCAGTAATGATGTCATTAAGCCTTGCTCACGTTTCTTGCGTTCGTCAAGCTTCCAAGTATTGCCAATCTTGCAGCTGCTGACGACTGGCTTGCTGTCTCCAATCTCAATCCAAAACGTTCTTATGCACTCCTCAGCGTCTATGTTACGCTCTGGTTCCCACCTGACGCTAATCAACAGCGAACATGGACTGTGAGGCAGACGCACGTTGAATCGGACTCTTCGTAGCCGACCCATTTGACTAGATAGTAGAATGTCTTGCAGTTGGCTTCATCGTCATACTTTACGACTGCCTCGAGCAGACGCTCGACCTGGGAAGCGTGAGAGACTGTCGCAGGAGAGAGGAGTAAAACGCACGTCAAACTCCTCTTTCTCCTCCTCTTCTTCTTCTTCTTCCTCCTCCTCCTTCTCCTCGCTGAGTTCAGTGAGAGAACTTTCGGACATTTAATGCTAATGAGAGTTGAGGAAGAAGAGATATGAATGCATTTTAAAGTACCAATAGCGTTGTACTACATCGTGTTGAGACATAAGGTTCACTGATAGACTTCATAAGGCTTATGATGTTGAATTTGTCTTAACATTGTTAGTATAAGTGAGTTGGCGGTGTTTATAGCTTGCTCACATGAATGCAGCCACCTTTCTCAGCATTTGTCGTCATATCGAACAGCAGATTGCAGGCACACTACAAAAGAACAAAAAGCACACCTCAATACCTTAATAATGATGCCGTAGTGTGAAATCTATCTTTTTGCAAGCGTAAGCTACAATAAAAGCGTGTAAAACATTATTTAAAAAGTGTAAAGAATTCCGTTGGAGAATCGAATTTGAATAGAGAGTTCAGTGTGTGTAACTAACTATGTAGTAAGTAGCGAAGCGAGAGGGAGAGGGAGAAGGGAGAGAGCCTTGAAGTTATGAAAGACCACAGTGTACCTTGGATTACTTGCTTTACTTGCATGACTCAATTTACTTCTTAGCGCCTTGAGTCTTGAACAGTACGAGACCACCAAGAGCGATAGAGTAACCAAAGAGTTGAAGAGCAGTTGGGTAACCACCGAAGATGATAGCAGAGCCTGCAATCAAGAGCAAGTCCTTACCGATACCAGCGAGGGTCAATACCAATGATGAGGCAGCGCCGATGAGGAAGACAGCTGCGACGTTCAAACCAAATGCGACTGATGCGTTAGTGGCGAGAACGAATACACCCAAGTCTCTAAGGTGTACGAAAGGTTCCCAACCTTCAGTGAAAGGTAAAATACATGCGTTGATGACAGCGCAGACTGGAGCGAAGAAGTACATTGAGGTGAGAGGGCTCATCTTCAAGTTAGTCAAGATGAGTTGAATCATGACCAATCTTGATGCTTCGAGGAGGATAGCGATGACTTGGACAGTGAAACCGGTGGTGTCCCAGAAAACTTCACCGAATGAAGCAACGCAGACACCGGTGGAGATCATAGACACGATACCGAACGTCTTCTTGTCCATAGAGCTGAGACCGAATGCAGAGGAGACGACGAGGATAGCGACTGGAGTGAAAGCTTTAAGCATTTGAATGAAAGACACGGATAAGTAGAGGTAAGCCATGTTTGAGAAAATGAGTGATCCAGAGAAGAAAATACCAATTGGCAGAATTCTCTTAACCCAAGTCTCGCGTGTCATGTTGACATCTTTGAGATCAGGGAGGAGGTTGGTGAACTTGGCCAATACGCGGGTACCGATCGTCGAAACGGTCAAGTGGAATGTGACGAGGAAGATAGGATATTCGAATTTGAAAGAGGACAGAATGGCCTGTGCTTCGTGTAAGCAATGATGCAACGCGGTGACTGCGGAATTCCGGACTAACCTTGTTGTAAAGAATGCTATAGCGCCGAGTGAGCTGTGGGGGCTAAAGAGTACTATATTCACTTACACGCTCTATTATCGCTGTTAGATTGGGCTGAAAACGGGAGATGGGCAACTCACGGATGACAATGCGATCCAGATAGGGCTGTGAGTATAGCGTTAGCCTTGTGTGCTGCTTAGCGCTCTGTGCACGCACATAATCACGTATGGAGAAAGCTTAGGCTTGTGGGATTGGGCTGGCTGAGGCGCTGGCGGTGGACTGCTCCTGCGCTCAGACTCGAGCGTCTTGATCTCAATCTGGTCTTGGTTCTGGCTCATTTTGAGTTTTTAAAGGTGATCGTCGCAGTGTAAGAGAAGCGGCTGTGAAGGCATTACTGGCTACTGCGGAGAAAATTAAATTTAACGGCGATAAATGCAGATAGGTGTGAATGCATTAATTAAGGCGTTTCTAAACCCTTAACACAAATAATTCTCTTTTCATCATAAAACACTTTACACATCCCGTCCGCAGTCCAGTGCTTTCTCCGTGTTTTAGAAATGCATCATAATCTAATCATCAAATATCCTTTACCATGTACACGCCATCCAGGTGATATCCCAGCCGTCTGTAGTAGTCTCGAGTACCGACGCCCGAAATAACAGCCAGCCTGTGACTGCCGTGCTCCTCCTTAGCGATCCTCGCCGCTTCCTCCATCAGCAATGTGCCGAACCCCTAATCACGGTAAGCGATAAGCTTTAATTAGAGTAGCGAATGCATGGACCCACTTGGTGTTGGAATTTCGTCGGATCACGTCCATGTACCGGGATTGCTGTGCCATAAACGTGCAGCTCTCGCTAAGAGACACACGACTGCGTCAGCGTCTCACAAATTTTTGAAACAACTAATACTCACCACCATAGATGCATAACGAGTCTCTCCCGTCTGCTCGTCCGTCGACACCAGCTCCTTTCTGAACGTGCCCTCCGCTGAGCACTTTCTCAACCGCAGCAATCCCACGAGAATGTCCTTATCCGGATCCTCATAGGATAGGAACGTCTCCCAGCCGCCATTGGCCGTGTAGTCTCTGCGTATGAGTTCCACCTCGGAAGGCCGGACCTTGTGATGGATCTCATGGATACCGACCTCCCTGTAACGCACGTCGCGACACTCCGTACCAAAGTCCTTCATCCTAGCAAGAGCCATCTCACGCAGGTTGCCGTTCTCGACACCTGAAGATACGAGCGGCATCGGGATATCGCGCTGCACGCGGTACACTCTGGTCCATGGAGGAACGAGAGCGAGGATACGGGCGACAATGTCCACGAGTGCGTTTGGCGTGTAGTTCTTGTATTTGCCAGTCCTCCACAGCTCGTACAGACCAGTACCGCGAATGACGAGCGTTGGGTAGATCTTGAGACCGTCACTTCTGAAGGCAGGGTTCTCAAAGTACTCCTTGAACTGCTCCAGGTCACGCTCCACACCGACGTTAGGGAGATCGGGCATCATGTCTGAGGTGTGTGAGCAGCGTATTGGATTGGAGAGACACAACTTACGCGCCACGACTTTGTAGCCGGCGTCTTTAGCGAGGTGGAAGCTCTCTGACACAGCGCGAACGCTGGGCGTGTGTTAGCTAAACCTTACTTTGGACTCCACACCCACGTATGTCCACGATTCGTGTCTCTGGCGACATCCTCATACACAGACTGAACACCAATCTCCAGACGAGTGCATCCGTAGCGCAGCATCTGGCTGAGGTGGGGCTTGAGGCAGTAGTCTGGTCTGGTCTCGATCGTGATACCGACGCACTTGGTGTTAGCTCTCTCCGAGTAGGACACAGCCTCGTCGATATCAGTACCAGTGTAACCGCTGAGAGCGTTATGCATCTGTGCCACGAACTTATTTCTGTAGTCTTCAGGCATGGACATGAAAGTGCCGCCCATGATAATATACTCGACCTTGTCTACGCTATGGCCGAGCATCTTGAGCTGCTCTACACGACCTCTAGACTGTTCGTAGGGGTCGTAGCGAGCTCTGATAGCTCTCATGGAAGTTGGCTGTCTACGTTAGTGGGGTGAGATTGTGAAGAGAGAAGACATCTACCTCGTAACCGGTGTATGACTTTAACGGGAGTGAGCACGATTGCAATGCTGCAACACCAAGCTTACCTGTGTGCTGTACTCGAAATCTGAGTCTGGCCCTCCTGGGCAGTAGACGCAGACGTTGCCCGTCATGGCGATGTGTGGGCATCTGTGAGGTTTGCACATGAGGGCAACGACAGCGATCTATTGAGGGGTGGATAAGAGTGGTCATGAATAAGAGTAATTACTCACTCCCGACGCTGATCTGATTGGCCGCGCCTTGAGCATCGGCAGCAGCGTCTTCTTATGTTCCTCAGGGATGGCGGCGATAATGTCAACGAGCTTAGGCATGCCGGTGACCTTGAGCTTCTTGCATTGCTTTACCCGTATATCATTCAGATTCACTGATAATCCCTTCTCCTGCGCGTGGACGAGCTCAGATACGATGGCTTGCGATACCAGAAGCATCTGCGAGGCCTGCGATGGTCCTGGAGAGGATCAAAATTTAATCGCCGTCGCTGCCTAGGCTGCTCACCATCCGTCTCGTTGAGTGAGCTCAAAACCATGATGGAAGATGGGAGATAAGGAGATTACAGTGGCTGGGATGGAGATGCGTGGGGGTTTTAGTGAGAGGTGAATGAAGAACACACCATAATCCAATTCATAGCCTTCTCATTGGTCACACAGCCAGCCAGCCAGCCAGCCATACAGCTTGCTACATTTGAAATGACAAAAAACTAACATTAAACAAAATAATTCTACAAATTAAATAATGAATCTTCTTTATTACCATCTATGAAATCAGGTCAGCAAATTGTACAGCACACACAAGCATTACAACTCACGCAATGTACTCTCCGTACATGTTGGGGCGTTCACCTCTGATGTAAGCCTCAAACGTACGCTTAATGATAGTGGACCAGCTCAGATCGTGTTCCTCGTTAGACTCAGCATCCTCCATTTCGAGGGTCCTGTCTTGATCACCTGCGAAAGCGTGATGGAGGTCGTCCTGTTTCGACGGTTTCTTCGGTCCTGGATTGACTGGTGCAGATGCCGCACCCTTCCTCAACGCGTCGCGAGCTATATCCTCCCCGGCTGAGAACCTCGAGCCTAGATCTGGGAAATTCCGCGAGGGATCGAAAGGCAGCCACCAGTGGTTATGGAAGTGATACGAAAAGGCACCCTGTAAATTGATCAGTATGACTATCTCTGCCTCCAAGCAAACCCACTCTGTAGAAAGATTCAAAGCCAACAGCCGTTGGCGCAGATGAGTCCAGCAATGGGGTTTCAAACAGATGTCTGAATCTGTTGTAACTAGTCAGCTATGCATACACACTCTCAAACACCCCCACTCACTCCTTGAAGAATGGGAACGGTGGTCTGTCCATTTGGAAGTCTTCCGTGTTGAGCCACGCCGAGTCGAACAGCGCGTCTGGCAATCTCAGCAGCAAGCTGTCCAAATTAGCGTCCTTGGTGTATTTGCTGATGGTCATAGGATGGAAATCGAATCCGTTAGCGAGAGCCGTCTTGAAGAGGAAGCTACCGAGAGCGGACTGTTTATGCATCTTGAACACAGCTGTATTGTACGACTGTAATCTCGACCATCTGTAAGCGAATGCGCCAGACCAACCCCACAGCTCTTCCCAATCGCGAAGGAAGAGAGTATCAGCGTCGATGTAGATACCACCGAAACGATGAGTGACGATGAATCTAGCCATATCCGATAAAACAACGGTGAGACGATCGTAATTTGCGTCGCTTGTAGAACCGACTCTACTTTCCATTGATCCGTCATCCTCCTCTTCTTCTTCTTCTTCTTCTTCCTCAGTAGGTGTGGTAGTGCCGACGTTGTTCTTGTTTTTCTCCACTCTCTCCGCAGCTGCTTGTGCAGCCTCGTTCTCTTCCGCCTCGCGATTCAACCGTTGATCTTCCGCCTGCTCCTCCTTCTGAGGCTGCGTCTGCTTCTCCTGCTTCTTAGGACTGCCGTAGCGCACACCGCCCGAGTTGAACAACTCGTGGTCTCTCCAGAACGGCGCCAGCTCAGGCACTCCGTCGAGCTGCTCGGTGGTGTTCCACATCTTGAACTTGATCGAGTCACGGAAACGGTCGTGCAAGAATGGCGAGCTCCATGGGTTAGCAGTGAGGGAATCGAACATCTTTCTGACGGCGTTCTTGTTTGGTATTGAGGCAGCAGGACCTGGATTGATCCATACCCAAAACTGAGGTTTGCAAGCTTCAGGCTGGGTGTAGTTTGAGCCCTCCTTGACGTGCAGACCAAGGTTCTGAGTGTAGAGGAACGACAGCAGAGCGAGATAAGGCTTGTCTGTGAAGGGACCAGCCCAGAACATGTGGAAGATCCTTGGGTTGTCTGGATCGCAAGCATTGCTGTCGTTGGACAGCTGAGGAAGACTGGCAAGATTCTGTTCAGGTGGTGTAGGGGAAGTGTAGTGATGCATCCAGTTGTTGAGCTTTCCTCTGTGGATATGATTGCCTACGTCCAAACCGGCTCCGAGCGACAAGACCTCAAGACAGTCCCTGACGTACTGCTGCGTAGAGAAGTCGCAGTGCTCCATGACGACGTCGAGATCGAGTGCAGAGTAAGGGATTGGGCGTGGTGGGTACGCGGATCCATGGCTGTCCCTGTGGTAGTAGTAGCGTTCAGGGCCGAGTGGGACAACCGAGTCGTTGAGGGGGTAGGGCGAAGGGTGAGATTCTGGGGGCGTGACGATGTGCGACTGTACGATAGGAGCTAAGTATTGGAAGGGAGGTAATGCAGGGTTTTCTATATAGTCGTCGAACTGTAAGCTCTCTGGGAGCTTCCTACTTGAAGGGTAGTGACCAGCGTGTATCTCGTCGATCCAGATCTGCCTGAGCTCGTCCTTTGAGAACTGCAGCGTCGTTGGATCCTGGAAAGGCGTCGGAAGTTCAATTTGATGGTGCTGAGCTACTTTTTGCAACAAAGAGATGAAAATGAAAGTGGCTGCGAATGCTACGACGACCAACACGGCCAACAGTTTGAATTTTGAGTGTGAGCTGCGATCTGATCGCCTCGAGCGTGTGGAGATATGCTGCGGGGAGGAATCGTCGTCGACGAGGTCGAGGATCCTGGGTACGGGGATGGGGATGGAGCGGTAGGTGAGTGGTATACGGAGGACATAGGTGGTGAAGTACTTGCTCTTGTTGCGCGACTCGAGCAGTCTCTTTTCGAGCACGGCGCTGGGACCGGCGTCTAGCGGCAGTAACGACGGCTTCATAGTAGCGCAGCAACCTTCAAGATTCCTCGTAGCGATTGGATCTTTTTCGTTGTAGATGGAAGTCCAAAAGGAAGCGGCTGCGGAGATGTTCTAGAGCCGGTGTATGAAAACAGAGATGGGAGTGAGGAAGGAAGGGGAATTGGGAGCGTATGCTGTATTGCTGCAAGGATCGTTGGAATCGTTCGCAGTGCTTCTCTCTTGCTTGAGCGATGGAAACTAGTGCGACGCGGGAATGCGGCGGAAGAGAATGTTTAGAGTGCATTGTAATGGCTATAGAGACTGTAAATGCTACAAAATATTTCATTTTTACGATTTCATCAACGTTTGTAGCACATGACACATACGATACACAGCGAAATAACAAATCCATCCTATACAAAGCATAGCGTGGCATATTCTATCATTCACACCTCATATTCCCTTATAAACCCCTTTTCATACGCATCTTCCTCATTCCTCCTTTGTCCAAAACGATGGAACGCATAGAACGCAGGTCATTGGTAGACGTCGTCGACGCGAGCATAATCGATACGGCCGACAAGTTCTGCAGGATAGCGAGGAAGGCGACCAAGCCAGGCGGTTCCCACGAGCTCAAAGTGGGTTTGACGGCCGTACCGTGGGTGTGTACGATGCTAGCAGCTGAGCAGTGAGTGGAGTATACAAAGCAAAACACCTTCCACGCTTACACACCATACAGCCACGGCTTACACAGCCAATTCGACGAAAATGTCGCGTTATCGCGATCAGCGACGCGACCCAAAGATTTCAAAATCGTAGTCGATACCTGCAAGGCAGTGCTATCAGCCAACGACAAGCCAAAAGAGACAGCAGAGAATGCTATGGCTACAATACCAATCACGGCCGAGGAACTCGTACAAGAATACGAGCTGCCGAGCTCGCGTGCTGATGATGTCAAGGAGCTGATGAAGGCGTTTTATAAAGGCGCTGAAACAGACAGACAGCAGCTCTACCTCGAAAACACGCGGGGACCATACAGGAATGAGCTAATCGGTGCCCTATTCTGGGCTATGGGTGCATCATTGAATGTGTGTTTGATGATGTCTACCAACGATTTCCTTCTTATTCTTCTCTTTAGATACTGGACCTTCCGTCTAGGAATCAGTTTGCCAGCGATTGGCAGCTCACTGTACACGTGCTCAAAAAGTATTGCGAGGACGTCGACTACTACACGCGCGACGAGCTAGACTCTCTCAGAAGGACTGGCAAGCTAATGGAGAAATCCTCCCCCAAGCGGGAACTAGGGCTTGAGCAGTCACTCACAACCAATACCAAACGAAGACGCAACGCGGCAGAGCGGGCAGACGTCAAACGCACCCAGCCAGAAGCGGGTGCGCCGCGTCGCATGCGCTCAACTGGGGCGAATAGCGCAAACAGCGCAAACGACGCGCTTAAGGATCTGCAATCACGCAGAACGACGCCGCAGAAACCTCGCACTATTCACTCAACACCGCAGAAGACAACCAAGACACAGCCTGCAGAGCAGAATCAGACACCACGTCAAGCTGCAGCGCGTGCCAAGAGACAACAGCGTCTGGAGACTGTCAAGGAGAATGACAATGGTATGTCTACATCCAGTCTCCCCAATAACCTCCTCCTGCACGGCTGGTGCTTCACTGACACCTTCAAGTCATCTTACCAGCCAAGTCGTTACGACGAGTTTCTGGAGGTGCGCAAATCGCTGCTCAAATCCCTCAAACTCTAGCTATACCTGATACCCATCCCCTGTAACGTTGCTAGAAACGTAGGATATACTGATAAATTACACATGTGCATCATTATGATCATAAGAAGTAGCTGACCTGAGTGTGGTGTTAGATGGGGGCATCGAGAGTGCATGCTACTCACCTCCCGAGCTTCTTGATTTTGTAATTGCAGAGGACCATCTCTTGGGCGAGTGTTAAAAAAACAATGTTTGACGACCTCACCCACCTCTCGTTTTCCGGGGCTGCCTCAAAGACGTTAAAGTGCCTCTGGCCATTAGGTCCGACTTCAAGGATGCTGGCGTTGTTACCGCACCGGTAGCAGTAGTTGGGCGCGCTCCAGACTGTGCTGAGCTCGTCGTCAAACAGCACACTGTACCCTTCCATGCACAGTTGATGTGCACGCAGTATATGCTGCATGTCGTTCATTTGCAAGAACTTTTTCACCACCTGCGATCCGAAAGTGTAACCAGCGCCCCTGTTGAGGGTGAGGGGGGTTATAGCAAAATGTATGCTACCCACCTAGGCGATATTGCAAACTCCTCCTTACCGGGATCCGGATCAGACCACACCAGATCAGCCATAGGACCTTCATGGGGTATCTCTGTGGGATGGGTTTGAGCAAGACACCTCCAGCAACACTCTACGCACCTCTAAAGCGGTCTATAATCTTGATCTGATCTAGTGTGTGTATCGACGGGGACAGGCCGCCGTGGACGCAGAAGATGCGGTTGTCGATGACGACGCTGAGCGTGAGGTAGTCGAACATGTCCGTGAAGGCTGTCCAGACGGTGGGAGAGCCGTATTTCTTGAGACACTCGACATAGAATCCATATGTCTGTGAAGAATAGAGGAAATAAGCGAGAAGAAAGAGAGTGAAAGAGAAGAAATACACACTTGAGTCACGGCTCTCGATTCGTGATTACCGCGTATGAGCTGTACGCGTTCAGGATATCGGAGCTTGAGGCAAGTGAGGAGCGATATCGTCTCAACGCTGAACAAGCCACGATCGACGTAATCGCCGAGGAAGAGGTAATTAGTGTGAGGGCTGTAACCGCCTATTCTCATTAACTCAATGAGATCATAGAATTGTCTGATTTGAGTGCTAAGGATATCTATAGCTAAATCGATATAGCTACACTCACCCATGAATATCACCAACGACAGTGACGGGTGCGGAGATGTGCACGACGTTTGATTCACGCATAAGTACCTGCTTCGTACGCTCACAGATCTCCTTGATCAGCGCTTCGCCCAGTAGCTGCTTCTTGAGGAGCTGCTCGATGCACACGTCCAGATCGAGATTAGGCTGGTGAATGAGCCTCAATAAAGCCTTGTATTAATTTTATAGCTCGTACCATTATTTTTGTATTCTCAACGCCGCCCGGTACTCAACACTGTTCAACGTCGACGTCAACGAGGTAGATTGGAAATGTCAGTCGGAAGTAGACACGAAATACGCGACGAAGATTCTTATTTACAGCTGATACGCGATGTCCTCAATCACGGTAACAGACGCGGCGATAGGACAGGTACTGGCACGATATCTCTTTTCGGGCCACAGAACCTACGATTCACGTTATCAGATAACACCTTACCATTACTGACCACGAAACGCGTATTCTGGCGCGGAGTAGCAGAAGAGTTGCTGTGGTTCATTAGTGGCAGTACCGATGCGCGACAATTGAGCGATAAGGGAATCAAGATCTGGGATGGTAATGGCAGTCGCGATTTCCTCGACAAGCTAGGATTCACAGATAGAGCAGAGGGTGATTTAGGTCCCGTGTACGGTTTCCAATGGCGCCATTTCGGTGCACAGTACCGCGACGCGCAGCATGATTATACAGGCGAAGGCGTTGATCAACTCGCGCAGGTCATACACACTATCAAACACAATCCATACGATAGAAGAATCATTCTGAGCGCGTGGAACCCACTCGCTATCCCCCAGATGGCCCTGCCTCCTTGTCACGTGCTCGCTCAGTTCTATGTCACCGATCCTGAGCAGCAAGACGGGAAAAAGAGACTTTCGTGTCTTCTATACCAACGCTCGGCTGATCTCGGTCTAGGCATTCCTTTCAATATCGCTTCGTATGCCCTCCTCACACATATGATTGCTCACGTCACTGACACTGACGCTCACGAACTCGTCATCCAGCTCGGAGATGCTCACGTGTACTCTAACCACGTTGAGGCTCTTACGACACAGCTAGAAAGACAGCCCCGCCCACTCCCCAAGCTCCATTTCAAGAGGGACGTCAAAGACATTGATAGTTTCACATTCGACGATTTCGAGGTGGAGGGATACAATCCACACGCCAAGATCGCGGTGAGTTGGTGCGTTTTAGAAAATTCTTCACTCACTCTCCCTTCTCTCTTTACAGATGCAGATGGCAGTCTAACAGTAGCAACAGTAGTATAAGTAATGATAGCAACAAACAGCAATACAGCGATACAAATAAGTGTTCCTTTTGAGACATCGTGATAATCATCGAGGTATTCGTGTAATGATACAGCAATCGACAAGCATTGCCGGGTGTATTGAGGGTGTTATGGGTGATTGAGTGTTGACGACTGACAAGAATGTCGTGAGTGAAAGCATTGTGAGTATCGATAAGCAAGAAAGACAGTCCAAGAAGCAAAGTAGCAGCACAAGCGCGCGAGCAGCAAGCACATCAGACCAACCCGACGGTGACGACCGCTCTGAGGCTATTAAGCAAGCCCATCTGTTCATCTGGCCCGATGTTATGATTAGCGAGGTATTCCGAGGACCTCTGTACGGAAGATTTCCAGCCCCACGACTGCGAGGTAGTGAAGCTATCAGGAGCGCTACTGAATTTGGTGAAAGCGGTACCATTACCAGCTGAGCATTGAACAGCGAAGAAAGCGCGTATACTTTTCCTATGATCTCTATAAGGAGCATAAGGGATATTCTGACTACCTGAATGTTTACCTGGTCCCACTTTGGCAGTATCAGTGGGCGGGGTATGTGAGCCATGTGAGTCGTCGCTGCCGGTGCTGTTTACGCGCAAGATAGTGTCCATAGTGGGAGCTGGTGAGAGTGGAATATTCTGTTGAGCGACTAACGGCGAAGCGAGATTAGCGGCACTGCTAGCACCGCTGTTACCAGCTGAAGGAGGTGATGAAGCGTATGGGAGAGGTTCGCTCATAGATTGACGATGAACATATATGCCCAATTGATTACCATGTTTATGCTTCTGCTCATTGATTTGAATGTACGTATTCACGTAGCTGCCAGCGTAGAAGACGGCGTGCGAGAACATCTTAGCGCGTGGCTCGAGCTCCGATTTGATCCAATACTCAACGGCAAAACGGAGAGGTTCGACTAACGTCCATTTATCCTCTTGTGCGCGCTTCGCGGTGGGAGACGCACTGCTGATCGACACCGTGTCCGGCTCTCCACTCCCACTGGCAAGGTGCTCGTGCTCGATTGATTTCGCAATCTCCGCACCTGTCTTGTGCTGCTTCTGGAGCCCGAAGAGTTGCGCTTCGGTGTGAGGTCGGCGATGCGCGTTGGAGGACGTGTTGGTTGTTGATGACATCCCGACCAGTGGATCGTGCGTGGACGCTGCGAGACCAGACGCTTCGTCGCTGTCTAGACCCTCACGCAGAGTGTTTGTCGGCGCTACGTACTTGTTGAGCTCTTCGTTGGTGCTGTACATCGATGACGCCTGTATTGGGTGAGTCAGAACTGAGCTTAAAGGCGCCTCACCCACATCACCAAGTCGATCAGTGCTGTCCCTGCTGACAGGGAAGAATCTCCTATCAGACCAAGCCTTGCCTTCGTTACTGCGCAATTTATCTCTGATTTCCCAAGCGCTGTAAGTCAAACCGAGGTCAGCTTTCTCGCTTCTTTTAGAAGCTTCTTCGATGACATTCTTGAGTTCGCTATGGGCCCACAGCGCCTGTTGGAGGATACGAATAGGTACGTAAGGTCTACCCGTCGTTGGCGACACCTCTCTCTGTATGATGGCGAGCTGTTCGAACGTCATATGAGAGTAGTATATGCCATCTGCGAACATAGTATCGAATTCGCATTCATCGGAATACGACAAAGCGCCCTTATTCTGCCGTCTGCGCAACTCGACGATGCGCGCTGCGAGCTTGTAACGCTGCCATTCACCACCTGGTGTGAAGAGGGAGTCTGAGGACAAGACGACCCTGATCCACTTAGCCGGTATGCCGTCGATAGACCATGTAGCGAAGGGGATGCGACCGGATGGGTGTGTGATATCGCCTGCGTCGTTCACCAGCACATCCTCAATCTCGATGATATCGAGCGCCCATCGGGCGAGCCAGCACACGCAAGCTTCTCCGATCTGTGTGTATTGTGAGCAGTGAGCACGAGCAATGCACGACCCATACTCACTTTATCGGAAGCAGCGCCGTAGTGGAATGACGGAGTGCTATCATCCTCCTCCTCTTCCTCGCTAGACTGGATATCGAGGCTGGAGAACCTATCGATGGCGTTGTGTTCGCTTTGATCGGACATAACAGAGTGTCTCGAAGGCCCAGCAGACTCTGACGCCTCAGTGTGAGTGTCGAGAGGATGTGACTTGGAGTGTGCATAGTGTAAATCTGCTCTGATGTCGTCTACCACCTTTCCCAGCCCCTCTAGGCCGACGCCCGCCTCCTGCTCGCCGTCCCACCAGCAGCGTGCGTCACCGAGGCCCTCGCCGAGAGCGAAGCGCAAGAAGAAAGAAGCGTTGAGGGGACTGATACTGGCTAGGATGAGGTTGATAGCCTTGTTGGCTATGGAGGGACAGCCGAGGTATATAGCAGTAGCTACGAGTGCTACGCACATATGTGGTGTAGCTGGTTGTGATTGTTCGTTGCTTTCCCGCTTATCGGGTGTCTTGCCGCCCTGGAAAGTGGGGTATGACGGTGTGAGCGGGTAGAGTGGGGTTGGTTTGTTGTTGTCGTCGAGTACGAGTGGGGTAGCTCTACCGTAGAGATAAGCTATACAGTATTCGAATGAAGCTCTTGTGATATTTGGATCGTCGAAAGTGAGTTCGACCTCGCTGTTGATCTCAGAGAAAGAGCCATGGAAGAGCGTGTTGAAGAATGAGGACTGTGTGAGGATCACCTTGTGAAGGCTGTACTGACGATGCCATTTGCGTACACGCAGTATCACGTCGCTGCCGACGCCGTGTACGAAACAATGGAAAAGGTGAGCGTGCAGCGTTGACAGTACTTGCTCATCAGGCGGTGTAGAAGAAGCTGCAGTGGTAGTCACTGGTTCTGTTCTCTTCTGCGATTTCCCTCCACCACCGCCGCCGGTACTGGATGTCTGCTGGAATGTGAAATCAGCCGTCGGCGCCGGCGTCGTTGCTGCAGCGCTCTTGGGCACATGCACAGAACTCCCGGACGATACGCTCATACTCGATTTGCTGGTGAACGGTATAAACCGCATTCCTCGGTTTTTGTTTTTGGTCATGGTGGATGTGATGTCAAAAGTGAGTGGCCGCGTCTCCCCGGGCCTCGCCCGCCAAGCTGTCACTGACTACGCATGCGCCGCGCATCATCCAATATTGAAACAAATAGCATCATTATACAATTAATATATACTAGGGTGGAAATAGGCGGTGATAAAGTGTAAGGGGAACGGGGTAAGGACAGAAAACAAATACACCAATAATGAGACCTCCAGTAAGTCTAATACAGCTGCAAATACCAAACAGCCAGCTTCTACTTCCTGAACACGACGTCGCACCGGCGGCGTATGTCCTTGCGAGTGAGCTCGGCGTTGGCGAACGAGAACAATTCCTGGTCATGCAAAATGGGCACTACCTCCTCTGGCACCTGTAATACTAGTCAGCTTTATCCTTGACATGCACACTCCACTCACGCAATAGAACTCATCCTGGTCCTCGAGGTACTCTGCAATAGACCGATTGCAGATGATAGTGTCTTCTCTGTTGTACGGGCTGTGTGGCGGGTATAATACCGACGGCGCGATCGTGATGGCCAGATTTTGCATGTCCATCTTAGACCCTGTCTCCTCGTCCACATGACTGAACGATGCGACCCATCTGAGAAACACGAACAACACCTCGAGCAAGTCTCTGTGCGATTTAGGGAGAAGGGTGATGAGCAGATGCAGTATTCTCTTGCGAGTAGCCTCGTCCACAATTTCGAGCTGGAGGTTAGTGTACAGCTTGTACAGCTTGTGGGGGAAGATAGGATCACCAAGACTAGACAAGAACTTCTTGAGCAGCGCCGCGAGCTGCACTGGCGACTCTTCCGTCAAGTTACCAGTGTACTGCTCCTTATCAATAGCCTCTACGAGTTCACGCAATTTGCGAATATTGCCGTTCTTCCTGAACACACCTTCGACAGACATGTCGACTTGGCGCATGGCCATGAGGAGGTCATCGAAGAGTTGAGGAATGGTGAGTTTGTAAGCGCCATTCGTCATCGGGGTATCGACGCTCGCTCTCTCAATGAGTTGATCGAGCGTGCTGCCCAATATGCCGCTCTTCTTCTGCTTCTCCTTTGGTTTGAAGAATTTGCCCCAGAAGGTATTAGCCTTCTTCTGCTCAACGAGATCGAGCAGGTCGTCGAGATTCTCAATGTGCTTCGACATCTCAGATCGTTCGAGGAGATACAATGCGGCGTGTTTGACGACGAGTGCTTCGAGCGACGACAGCTCAGTCATGAGTATGTTCTTGTTAGATCTCGACAGTGACTTTCTCTGCTCACGCGCCTGACTCGCTTCCATGATCTGAGGCATATCGACGAGTGACACGACGTCGCTATCAAGTGATTTCTCAGTCTGCGACGTGTAGATAATTTCGTTGTTGTCCTTCTGAGAGAACTGAGGTTTGAGCTCTGTCATGACGTTCGGCGCGTTCTCGTGCACAATGCGTACACCGCTCTCAGGCTTAACAGTGAGCAAAGGCTGCGACGGCTGTACTTGAGCGTCCTGTACTGGTGGGTTCTCGTTCGTGGGTGATGGGAATAATTCAGAAGGCACGGCCGATCTACCAATCGGCGACTCAACGACCGTTGATCTGCGAGGAAGGCGTGCAGTGGCGGAGAGCTTTCTGTCGAGCTCCAATTCTTGAGGACGGATTCTCTTGAGTTCGGAGCTATCGCGCCAGCTGTCGTACACCTCCTTCGATGCATTCTGAGCTTCACGGTCTCTCTTCTTCTGCTCGTCGGCAACCTCCATTGTTCTCTCTGCATCGTTTGTCTTGGAGTCGAGACCGACGGCTTTAGGCTTGGATGGGACGACGCCGCGCGTCTTGAGGACCATGAACAGACGTGTGAGAGCGACGTTGAGAAGGTACGAGTACTGTTCCAGTCTCGTTGAGAAAGTGAAACCCTTCTCTGCTTGAGATACTGTGTGCTTGCACGACACGCACACGACCTTAGTGGCAGCTTTCTCTGCAGCGAGCACAGCCTTGTGAGATGCGTTGGGTGGAATAGACAGCGTGTTGAGATTAGGTCTGGAAAGGTAGTAGTCCTCCAGAGCAACACGGCGTCCACCGTCAGAAGTACCAGCTCTCTCGAGCTTGGCGATCTCGGCGTCGTAGTCGGTGGCGCTGTCGTAAGCGAGGCCTGACTCCGCTGCCTGCTCCTTGCGCTTGTCCCTCTGGCGTTCACGGTCCCTCTGTCTGTCGCGCACAGACCGTATTGGAAGGATGGGCCGGCGGTGGCAGCCATCGCAGCGGAAGCAGTCCAGCGTCCATCTCAGCGACGAGCCGAACCTAATACAGTCATCCTCGACAGTCGTGTTGCATGCGAAGCAGAGATCGGTTGGGTTGTCGCTCGATATTCCTCGACCAATGATAGACGATTTTTTGGATGATACGGACATGGACTTGTAGCCGTATGGGACCTGCTTGAGAAGTCGATCGTCGTCGGCGTTGTCGTGCTGTGCGGAAGAGACTGGATCTTGGAGGAGGAGAGAGAGCTTGTCGAGAAATGCGGGCAGGGCTTCGATGTCGGCGTAGTCGCGGTCCAGCTTGAGAGACGCGGTCAAGGCGATTCTGATGAGAATCTTGAGATAGTGTGCCAAGCCAGTCACGAGCGTTAGAAGCTCTTTGGTGATGCCCATTCTCCGCGAGCCAGCTTCGTGAGTGTGTGAGAGGATGGAGAGGAAGGAGACGGTCTTGCGGCAGAGCATGCGAGCTTCACGGTTATGTGAAGGGCCTTGAGCGTGTTGTTAGCAGTGCATTCTCGCACCATATTCCACACTCACTCTTTAAACTCTCGTGAAGGAAGGAATCTTCAATCTTGTCCATGGCAGCAAAGAGGACTTCAACGTGAATGATGAATTTACCAGCCATTCTAACTGCAGTGATGTAGGCGCCTGTTGAGACGTGTCTAAGCATTTCAGAAATGCAAGCAGCGGAGGATTCCTCAAAGGCGGAAAGGACAGTCCAAATGCGGAAGACGTGTTCTTCCATTCTCTTTTGCTTGTCGATGAGTGCGATTGGGGATTCGAGGGCTTCTTCATCGAGTGGGGAGAGAGTGATTGAGTTTGGACGTGCGAGTTTGACGTTCCAGAACTTGTTGATCATGTAGCACTCAGGATGCCAGTGCTCGTTGATGGAGTTTCTGTTGATTTCAACGAATTGTTTGAGGATAGCAGTTTTACATCCTGAGCACTTTATAGCGAATCTGGTAGAGTAGTGGAAGTGGCAGTAGACGTGAGCTTGATGCTCGTAGTAAGAGTCCTTTGGACCGAAGACGAGGTTGCAGATGGAGCAGGTGAAGTGGTTGGTGTGGTATTTTTTACCGCATGCGGTAATGTACGAACCGCGTAAGGCCATGTCGCAATTTGCGCAGATCAAGTCCAAGCGTTTGAAGTAATGGGTTTCGCAGAGGGGGAATGAAGACACGCCGTCCTTGGATTGGATAGGGAAGAATTTGTTGGCGACGACTTTGCCGCAATCGTGACATTTGAAGCAATCGAGGTGGTAGATGTTGCCCAATGCGCGTACGAACTGGCCAGACATGGGGAGATGGCATTGGTGGCAGATCTGTGGGTTGTTTGGATCGTTTGCGTCGTCTGTGAGGGAAACGGAGGAGTCCATCTCGTGGAGAAGATGATGGTAAGGGAATAACCTTGTTTGTATGGAATCTACAATGAATTTAATAATTTTATGTGGTTGTTGATGAAGTAGGTGCTGAGTACCGCGTTTGAAATATATTTCGCGCCTTTGATCTCCCCTAAGCAGCTGCTGGTATTGCACAAACAATTGAATGCCTGCGTCATCGCGAATTCTGTAGACGGGTAGAAGAATTCTAAAGGCGTATCCTTCTTGATATCCTTGAGTGCTTTAAGATGTGAATTCTGCACGTCCTCGCTAACGACGAATGCCACGTTTGGCTCACAGGAGTGATTGATGTAAACCAAGTCAGAATTCAATTCAATGTGGCTATTTGGACTGATTTGAACGGATGTGTACGCAGATTTGGACAGCGTCGCCTTATCCAAGTAGCTCAGTATCTCATCCTTCTTGATATCCTAAATCGCGTGAATTTAGAGATGCGACGCGGAGATTTAGAGATTCAAACCCACTCTATCTGCTACCGCGTAGGACATGTAATCTCCAGGGCATTTGACCACTCTGATAAGTCCTGGGTGCGTTGGCTGATGTTCTATCTCGATAGTCATTTGATGTGCAAAATAAACAGCGGTTTCAACCGAGAGCTGTCAATTTATTTATTTTCATTTTATATTTTATTAGGTTTGGTTTATTTGCCTTTATTTTCACGTTAGATGCCTCGTATCTCTCTCTTGATTTCAAGCAGTCATCAATGACCACGGCATACTCATCTCCCTCCAATCAAACCATTGCTTTCCCGAGCTCCCCATATTGCTCCCCGCTAGGCTTCGGCTTCGCTAGCAGCGCTATGCCGTCTTCATCCTTCAACACACCCACCAAGCCACAGCTGCACAAGAAATCTTCGAAAAAGAGGGAATTCAACGATGAGGAGGACACCAAGATGCTCATCACAGACGAGGATACAGAGAATAGACCAGTTCGCACGCTTAAAAAGGTAAAATCGACGATAAATACAAAGAGTGATAACAGCAATTCTGAAGAAGCGGATATTGGTGTTCTATTGGGTGAGTCAGAGTATTCACAGCTACACACCTCACTCACACTCCCCTTCACAGCCTCTCTCCCCCATCAATCCCTCCTCAGCCTCATGAACAACGTTATCAACCAAGAACCTTCCGTCAAGCAACTCATTATGAACAAAATACCACAGCCATCACTCTCCACTTACATTAACGCACTTAACGAATCAACCGCAAAAGTCATCAACTGCATTCCAATCGGCCAATCACGTTCCATTTACACCATATCCAGGCTCAAAGTGCCTTTGACTGACTGGACAAAGGTGGTTTCTACGTACTTACCCTTCTTTACCTCCTCGAATGTTCACGTCGTCGATAAATTCATGGCTATCCAGCCAACGACGCTGCAATTCGTAAAGGTGTTATCACAACTCCCACCACTGCCATCAGATCAAGTGCCAAAGTCACTGTCTTTGGTATGGGATAAGCTTAGATTGCACTGGTCACAGTGGTTCAATCAGGTGGATGATATCGTCAATAAGGACGGTGGTATGTTCAGCTCTTCCATCGTACACACCTGGGCCAAAGGATTGGACGAGACTTGCCAGCACAGCAACACCTCTACCAAGCCACAAGGATTCAATTACTCATGTCAAATGGACTTGCTCAACCTTCGCCAGAACTGGGAATCCAGGCTCGGGTGGTTGATAGGCAAGGATATCACGCCTAGACCAGAATGGGCGCAGTAGTAATATTATTGGTTTATTGTATTCGATATTTATGTGAATTGTAACTTTTCTATGATGAAATAAAGTCTTAGCGCTTTGAACCTGTTCTATCAAGATGAACCAAGGCAACGGCCCAAGTTCACCGAATCCTTTGTTTGAGCTCGGCAGGGCGTATTCCTCGTCCCAGCAGTCGACGCCGACGACCAATAACTTTACCAGCGCGGCAACCAAGGCCAATAGAGTATCGTCGAGGCAGATGCTCAACAACGCTCTCAGCCTGGCTAATACTGCGGTCAATCTCGACAAGGACAATGACTTTGTCAACGCTTTGGCTGCGTACAAGGATGCTATGACCCTCCTTGAGAGCGTTATGGTCCGCGTCGATTTGGAGAATAAGTCCGACGCCGACCAGCATAAACCAGCGTCGAGGAGGCTCGAAGAAGCCAGAAGACTTAAGCTTATAGTGGGTCCTTGGTTTGCCAGCAAAATTCGGCTAATAAGTTCCCAGCATGAAACGTACAAGGATAGAATCAGACTGCTCGAGGTTCTGCTCGACGCAAACCAGGTGCAGCAGACACTCACTCAATCCGCTATAGCAGAGGAAGCCAGCGCTGAGCAGGAATCACAGGAGTTGTCCAATGAGACAGAGACAACGAACGACACAACGAATGAGACTTCTCCGTCCTCACTGTCTTCTCCTCAGCAGCACTCCCAACAACCCCAGCAACCACCGCTGTCGTCTTCCACCGCTTCCTCCTCCCTATCAAACCCGCAACAGCGCAAGTCCGACCACGTTACCACCCCTTCGATATCCATACAGCCAGGATCACCCTTGGATCCACCGCCAGCGGCAGAGAGATCCGATTCAAACCAGACACTCACAAATCCTCCTCAAAGACCTCCTATGAACAGGTCCAGATCTTCCTCAACCAACTCCTCGTACAGGTTACCCACCAGAACGTCCTCCATGGCCTCGCTGAGCGAGAAGCAGCACACGGTGCCCCTCATAAACCCCTCCGTCGGCGAGGGCAGCCTCATCCAGCGTAGGCAGCAGGCGAGCAAGGTCAATGACTTTGAAGCATTCGAAACTGAGACCACAAAGGCATTCAAGCTCGACAACACAGGCGCAGCCACAGCCGCAGCTACAGCTACAGTCACAGACAACCAGCGACCGCAAAGCAGCGCTACGTCTACCCGACTGCGAGCAGTCTCCCAGCCAGACAGACGTCCTTCTCTCTCCTCGCTCAGGCATCCATCCATACCGCCTTCTCTGCCTATAGAGCAGCCACGCCCAGCAGCAACGACAGACACCCTCTCACTCATGAAGACCCTCTCCGCTAACCTCTACCCGACGTCGCAGCCCAATATACCTGATCCACCGTCCAGAGGCAAGCCCAGCTTCGAATGCTACCACATGGACCCCACCAGACGGCCGTTCCAGCTCATGAAGCTTCTCGCAAAGAGTATACGGGAGGGCGCTTACATTTCCCCTCGTCTCTACGTATCACCCCAGATCTGGCTCGATAGCCGCAACGTCATCAAGCTCAATTACATCGAAGTCAAGGTGAAGTCGTTAGAAACGATCCTTGAAGGCTTGTTCGAAATATACACAGTCGGTAAACGCTTCGTCGCGTCGCAGGTCGAAGACGAAGTGTTCCTCAACTCGCTCTGGGAGTTCAATCGGGTATTGGACGAAGTCCAGAGTCAGTTGCATAAGAAATTGGACTTGAATAGCTACTCCGGTCATAGCTTCTCCCCTACTGCTCCAACTAACGCTAAATCTAACAACTCGGTCGGGAATTGGACATCGAAGCTGTCTCGCTCATTAGGCGTCTCCAACGGCAGGAAGTCCGAGGAGGGATGGCTTTACGCTTATATCGATCTCCTTAATAAGGTTTTCGTCAATGCACAGGTCCTCGATGTTCATTTGGGGTACTTGAGGAATGACGTGTATGAACTTTACAAGGATTCAACAACTGAGATTAGATCATCAATCGAGAAAAGTCTCGTTTACTCTTCCACTGTATTCTCAAGATCGGTGTGTAAATTCGTGCTCGCGGATCTCGATGTCCTCATCGGTAAGTGGACCAAGAGGTCGCATGGTGTGGAGAACTAGGAAAATGCAAAAAAGAAAAAGGCAACGATAAGCATTACAGCTACTTGTAAAATCAAATGTACTTTTACCAAATTTTACTTTTTCACTGATAACAAAATCCGTTAGATAAATTAAAAGCGGCAGAGGAATGTGATGTTAAGAGGTATTTGGTGACAGAAGCGGTGTTAGCGAGGAAAGCGAGATAAGGAGTACATGTTGGCAATAAACGGCGTCACATATCCCCACAATTCACTGCCTCCAGCCCCATTTATGCACAGCTCAATCAAGGTTGTGCGATAAGAAAGTCTGGAACTACACTTTTAGAGTCATTTTCACGGGATGCTCGGATATAGCGTATGGTGAATGTGTGCATTCGTAGGATTAGAAATATGGTATGATCACTGATATTTTATTCATATTGAAATTGTAGTGTACCTTGCATATAATGAAAAATTGACTTGACAGCAACAGTAAGTAAATTGAGTGTATTAGATAGAATTAGAATTATTCGTTATGTATACCCGACCCTATTAAATTAAGTTGTCTTGGAGCTGCGTAACTGGAAAATCACTGTTGCTCATCGAACCCCATTCCCGTGATCAAAAGGGTGTCTTTTGCAAGTGACGACAAGTATCAATTCAGGACATCCATCATTAACCTCAAGATATGGAAATATACAACATGAAACCAGATACTCTGTTCTCACCTCTATCTGAGTTCAACAATCAATTGCACTCACCGCCGTCGTTCCAAAGTGCACATCCTGAGATATTTTACAATGAGGTTCACACGGAGCAGGATCATTTAGCGTCACAGCTGGCACTGATACAGGCGCATCAACAGCAATTGCAGTCGAATCAGATCCTCTTGAAGCAACTTCAACAACAGGAAGAACAGCACAACGGACCATCGGTGAACAATCGTAAGCTTGGTCTGTACAAGACGGAGTTATGCAGATCTTGGGAAGAGAAAGGCACATGCAGATATGGCAGCAAGTGCCAATTTGCTCATGGACAGGATGAGTTGCGAGAGGTGCCTAGACATCCCAAAGTGAGTGAATCTATTACTAAGCAACGATAATTGCTCATACCATGCTACTACAGTTCAAAACTCAACTCTGCGCTACGTACTGGCATTCGGGGTCATGTCCGTACGGCAAACGTTGCTGCTTCATTCACTCCACATTCCCTCACACGGCTGCTGGAGGTGCGATACCCCCAATGCCACTCTCAGATGAGGATAGTCCTCAATCAGCGTCGACGGCGTCACCAAGGAATTCATATACTCAAACCCCAACACTTAACAGCTTGAGTTTGACTCCTCACACACCTTCAGAATCTCCTCCAAGAAGCAGCCAAGCGGAACAGTACACTCCTTCTCTCTTGTCGAGGATCGGCGAGAGACAAAGAGCTGGTTCTACTCCATCCCTCTCCACTTCGCTAGACAGCAACTTGAGCTCTCCACCACCCATGTCCAAGACGAGCTCACTTAACTCGTTCCAGTTCGGTGAAGCACCTATCTACGGACTCGGCTTGGGCTTCACCAATAACAAGTTTGACGACTTTGGATTCGGATACAAGAACTCCATCTAGCAGGTGGCATTGAGCTTTCTTGAATGTTTCACTCAACTAGTTTCACTCTCTCTCACTCTCTCTCCTCTTTCTCACTCTTCTAGACGCCTCTCGCATACCCTCGTTATCTTTATTTCTCGCCTCGCGCCTCCATCTATCAAGACAGACAGACACAGACAGTCTCGGATCTCACAGCTATCCACTATCAACGACCAGACCATTTCGTAACTTATAAAATGTTCGCACATGTATTGCCTTGTACTAGACCAATCTATTTGGAATATAACGACGCAGCCGCGCGCAGCCCCTCTCCTATTGAGTAGTCTGAACGCGAGTGCGGGAGGGACTGAGTGAAAGTGAATGACGAGGACGGGGGTATAGTATCGTCCTGTAGATCCTCCTCATCGAGTTGAGCGGGCTGAGTCAGTGCCTTCTGACCATCAGCAATCATAGCTGAGAGTTGAGCAGACATGCTATCGAGTCTACTAGACTCATCATTATCGTCTGTATTACTCTTCTTACTACCGCCCTTCCTGCTGCTACTGTTATTCTTACCGCTCTTAGCCACGCTCTTGGGTGACTGCACAGTGCGATAACGCGAATTAACCCTGTACATCTTCTTACGTGGTGTCCGCGTAGGCGTAGATGTCCCTGACGACGGCCGCACATTGTTATCGACGATATCGACGTAATCCTCGTCCCTATCTGTCTCCCTGAAATTGAAAGCGCCTGGTATTCTCTGATCTGGGGAGAAGGATGTGCTAGTGGAAGCTGCTGACGCGTGTTGAGCGTGAGCGTGAGCGTCTCCGTCATTCCCTCCCTTCCAATACCGATAAGCAGCTACTCCTATCCCGCCTGCTAAGACGGCGGTATTGTACACGGCTTCACCGACGCGTTCGCCTATCGTTCTACTCCTCTTCTTGGGGCGTTCTGCGTCTTTATGAGTGGCGATCTCTCCTCATTGTGACAAACATACCATCGTACTCGCTGCCTACATCTCGCTGCCGCGTGCCCAGCATCTGATGATGCTCTGGGGTGTTATCGTGCTGGCTGTGATGGCTGCTATTACTCCCTATATCTGCAAACCGTCGCTGCGCTGCTAGCAATTCCATCTTGGCTGGGGAGATGACTCTACGCGCTGTGGATGGTAAACCGCGTATATTCCTATTGGCGATATCGTTCTGTATGCTGCTGAAATGCGTCGCTGATGGAGATTTTGGTATATTCGCGAACATGATCGTTATAGAGAAGGAAGAAGAGCGTGCAGCCACTCTTAATCACTAACCACCATGAGCGATCGCAAGGAGTTGACGAATTGTGGGAGAATACTAAGAATAATTACAATTTACTAATAATTCAATAGACACAGCTCCCAAGGAGGTTCTGGATGATTTCAACAAGGAGATGGAGGAGGAGGATCACAATCCATTCGCTGAATCCATTCAATCCAGGCAGATCGCTCAGAGGTGAGCTATTTCTATCACTGATTATTCCCACTCTAACTCCCCCCACAGGCAATCAGATTACCACAATAGACGCTTCAACCGTGGCGAAGGCGATCTCAGCAACGACAACTTCACCGGAACTGGCGGAGAGGGTTCCTCCTACGCTGATCGTATGCGCCAGAACGAGCTCGATAGAGAGGAAGCTCGTGTGCGCAAGATCCTCCACGAAAGAAAGGAACAGCAGGAGGAATCTGGCGAGAAGAGTATGGCTGTAGACGGCGATAAGACACCGCCCCGTGAATCCTTCAAACTCGAGAACGACGCTACTCCTCCTCGCGACGCTTTCGAGCAGAAGCCACGCCAGCGTAAACGTCGCTGGGATGTGGCACCTGATCAGAGTACTGAGCAGGTCAAGACCGAAACCACAGACACCGCAGACACCGCAGACAGCTCACAGGTGCAACCAAAGAAACGGAAATCGAGATGGGACGAGGCTCCAGCAGACGCTCGTCCTCAAGAAGCTAAGCCTCGTCGGTCCAGATGGGATCAGACTCCTTCCACTAACCCTGAACACGATAAGACTGTTGCTGACGTCGCTGCGATGCTCCCACCTGCTCTCATGGGTTTGCCAGCCGCGCCACAAGGTCTCGACCCCTTCTCAGCGCATAACGCCAACCAACGCAATCGCTATATCTCCGACGAGGAGCTCAACATCCTCCTCCCTTCTCAAGGCTACCTCATCGTGCCTGTCCCAGATGGCTACGAGCCTATACGGTCTTCAGCGCATAAGATGATGTCCGTTATGCCGATGGACACTGGTTTCAACATTGCTGATAAAGGTGTATCCGCTGAGGCTCTCGGTATCTCGACGGGCGATCTCCCTACTGAGATTGAAGGTATTGGCTCACTCGCCTACCTCAAGCCAGAGGATGCTCAGTATTTCGGCAAGGTCCTGCAAGGCGAGGATGTTGAGCCTGGTCTGTCGATGGAGGAACTCAAAGATAGAAAGATCATGCGTTTGCTGCTTAAAATTAAGAACGGTACGCCTCAAGTGAGGAAGTCTGCACTGCGTCAGATTACAGAGAAGGCTCGAGAGCTCGGTGCAGGCCCTCTCTTTGACAGAATTCTCCCGCTGTTGATGGAACGCACGCTTGAAGACCAGGAACGTCATCTGCTGGTCAAGGTCATCGACAGAGTACTCTACAAGCTCGACGACCTCGTCAGACCATACGTCCACAAAATCCTGGTCGTCATCGAGCCTCTCCTCATCGATGAGGACTACTTCGCCAGAGTCGAAGGTCGTGAGATTATCTCCAACCTCGCCAAAGCTGCAGGATTGGCGCACATGATCTCGACGATGAGACCTGATATCGATCACATGGATGAGTACGTCCGCAACACGACAGCAAGGGCCTTCTCAGTCGTTGCTTCCGCCTTGGGTATACCCGCCCTTCTCCCCTTCTTGAAGGCTGTCTGTCGCTCCAAGAAATCATGGCAGGCTCGCCACACTGGTATTAGAATTGTGCAACAAATTGCTATCATGATGGGCTGCGCTATTCTCCCTCACCTCCGTCATCTCGTCAGCGCTATCGCTCACAGTCTTGAGGACGAGCAGCAGAAAGTTCGCACAATGGGCGCACTCGCGATTGCAGCACTTGCAGAAGCTGCTACTCCTTACGGTATTGAGAGCTTCGACGCTGTGCTCAAGCCCCTCTGGTTGGGTATCCGTAAGCATCGCGGTAAAGCCCTGGCTGCGTTCCTCAAAGCTATTGGATTCATCATCCCACTGATGGACGCTGAGTACGCCAGCTACTACACCAAAGAGGTCATGGTCATCTTGATTCGTGAATTCCAGTCATCCGATGAGGAGATGAAGAAGATTGTGTTGAAGGTCGTCAAGCAGTGTGCAGCAACAGACGGCGTCGAACCTGGATATCTCAAAGAGGAGGTGCTGCCAGACTTCTTCAGGAACTTCTGGGTTAGAAGAATGGCTCTCGATCGTAGAAATTACCGTCAAGTGGTCGAGACGACTGTGGAGCTGGCCAACAAGTGCGGTGTGATGGAGATAGTTGGCAGGATAGTCAACAGTCTCAAAGACGAATCCGAGCCTATGCGTAAGATGGTGATGGAAACAGTCACCAAGGTGGTAGAGAATCTCGGCGCTGCTGATATTGATGAACGACTTGAAATTCAACTCATCGACGGTATGATCTACTCGTTCCAAGAACAGACCCTCGAAGATGCCGTTATGCTTGACGGTTTCGGCACCATCGTCAACGCGCTCGGCAGTCGCGTGCAACCATACTTGCTGCAAATCATATCCACAATTTTGTGGAGACTCAACAACAAGGGCGCCAAGGTCCGTATGCAGGCTGCTGACCTCACGGCGCGCCTCGCTGTCGTCATTAAGACTTGCAACGAGGAGCAGTACCTCCACAAACTCGGTGTCGTTCTTTTCGAGGGTCTTGGAGAGGAGTACCCAGATACGTTGGGAAGCTTTATTGCTGCTGAAGCTGCTATTGCGAATGTGGTCGGTATGAATGAGATGCAGCCACCCGTCAGAGACTTGCGTGAGTGTAGTTGTTAATTCTAGGTTATCTACTAAACGACAGCTCATAGTGCCCCGTATGACACCTATTCTTCGTAACAGACACGAGAAGGTACAGGAAGCGACGATCAACTTGATTGGTCGTATTGCCGATAGAGGATCTGAGTACGTGCCTGCGAGAGAGTGGATGAGGATTTGTTTCGAGTTGCTCGATCTGCTCAAGGCGAACAAGAAGGCTATCAGAAGAGCGGCAGTCAACTCATTCGGTTACATCGCTAAAGCTATTGGTCCACAAGATGTCCTGTCGGTGCTGTTGACAAACTTGAGAGTTCAGGAGCGTCAATCGCGTGTGTGTTCTACCGTCGCCATAGCCATTGTTGCCGAGACGTGTGGACCATTTACCTGCATTCCTGCAATTCTCAACGAGTACAGAACACCAGATCTCAACGTCCGCAACGGTTGTTTGAAGGCGTTGGCATGGGTGTGTGAGTATATCGGAGAATTAGCGAAAGATTATGTTTATGCACTCGTCGGATGTGTAGAAGACTCTATCACAGATCGCGATCATGTACATCGTCAAACTTCTGCCGCAATCATCAAACATCTTACTCTCGGTGTAGCTGGATTCGGTAAGGAGGATGCATTGCTACACATGCTTAACTTGGTGTGGCCAAACATATATGAAGTGTCACCACACGTTATTGGTTCAGTGATGGATGCTATCGAAGCAATGCGTGTCGGTCTCGGTCCTGGACTTCTCCTCTATTACTCGCTACAAGGCCTCTTCCATCCTGCTAGACGTGTTCGTGAACCGTACTGGCGTATCTACAATACTCTCTACGTCGGCGCGCAAGACGCCCTCGTGCCGTACTACCCTAACTTGGAAGAAGTCGGGAACGAGCGGAACAATTTCAAGCGTACGCCGCTGTATATGCATATTTGATAATTGTATTATTTTTATTAAATTTTATTGATGCAACCAAACTATCTTGAATCTGACGCGTGTCTGTCTTCGCGATAACGAGGATGAGTATGACGGCGAAAGAGAATATACGGGTGGAGGATATAGAGTTAGTTGTGGCTGATGTTGGGAATAATAAAATGCTCAATAAAACCCAGAAATCCAATCAACAAGAAGAGGAAAATCACAGACGATACCAAGTCGGGCAAACTGGGCTCGCAGAACGATAAGAAGCAGAGCAACTTTGCAGATATCCTTGAGAGTCTACAGGATGACGCAGAGAAGAGTTCGTCACTGCTGCAATACCCCAGATCATTCTTACAGCCAACCAGATTCCGCTGAAAGCCACCAAGTATGGGGCAGGCCGAGAGTGCCCAGTTTTGAACCTATGGTGGATCCTATTGGTGGGTTTAGAGTGGCTCAGTCACGTGACTTTGCTTACTCTCTCCCGTGTAGTCTTCCAGCAGATCGATCTCGAGGAGACGTCGATACCGGGCGCTGAGCCATTCATACGCATGCACGGTGTGACGCAGGTGGGTGACAACGCACGAAATAGTGTTCTTGTCGCTCAATTCTCTAAAGGACGGTCTGTCTGTACTCGCCAACGTCACTGGCTTCCTGCCATATCTGTACATAGCAGCACCACGTGGATTCACGATGGAGGAATCTGAAGGATTCGCAGGGTATTTGAATGTTAGTTAGCAACTACCACGCATAGCCCAGCTCACGCGTACACCAGGCCTCGTTTGGTAACAATGGCAAGACAATCGTGTCAAAGATCGAGATACACAATAAACGCAGTTTATGGGGTTACAGAGGTGACGAAATCTCGCCGTTTGTCAAAATCACTTTCGTCGATCAGCGTAGCATGACTCGCGTTCGCGGGTGCTTTGAGCGTGGCGAAATTCATTTCAGGGAATTCTTCGACGATGCGATTCAGACTTACGAGTCTAACATCACGTACGATCTTCGTTTCATGATCGATAAGAAGGTGAGTGAGCTTATGATCTGAAAAATACACCACCTCAGACTATTTAGGTCGTCGGTATGTCTTGGGTCGAGTGTCCTGGTGGCGCGTACAACCTCAAGTCACCTTCCGCCAAAGTCTCGAAAGCTCAGCTCGAGTTTGATATACAGTGGGTGGTCTTTTGATAGACTTTTTTGCATTCTTAACACCTCTACAGCCACAAAGACCTCATCGCTCACCAACCTGATGGCGAATGGCAGAAGATGGCTCCTCTCCGTATCCTCTCGTTCGATATCGAGTGCGCTGGTCGTCAGGGTATCTTCCCTGAAGCGCAGATCGATCCTGTGATCCAGATCGCAAACATGGTAACTCGGCAGGGTACGTTGTTTATCTTGCCATTGTCTAGACTAGCAACTAACAGCGTAAAGGTGAAAGCAAGCCATTCATCAGAAACGTCTTCACGCTCAAATCGTGTGCGCACATAGCCGGCAGTCAAGTCATCAGCTACGAGGACGAGACTAAGATGCTGCACGCATGGAGAGATTTCGTTGAAGAGGCAGACCCAGATGTCATCATCGGTTACAACATTGCAAATTTCGATATCCCGTATCTGATGGACCGCGCTAAGGCGCTCAAAGCTACAAAGTTCCCTTACCTCGGCAGGATGAAGAACGTTAAGAGCGAGGTAGGCTCGTCGCACTTCTCTTCGAAAGCATACGGTACGCGTGACTCAAAGCAGACCAATATGGAGGGACGTCTGCAACTGGACTTGCTTCAGCTCATACAAAGAGAACACAAGCTGAGATCGTACTCCCTCAACAGTGTTTGTGCAGAGTTCCTCGGCGAGCAGAAGGAGGATGTACACCACTCGATCATTACGGAACTGCAGAACGGTACACCAGAGTCGAGACGCAGACTAGCTGTGTACTGTCTCAAGGATGCTTATCTGCCACAGCGACTGCTCGACAGATTGATGTCTCTCGTCAATCAGACTGAGATGGCTAGAGTCACTGGCGTGCCGTTCAACTACCTCCTCGCTAAGGGTCAGTCCATCAAGGTCATGAGTCAGATCTGTAGACAGGCTCAGGTTCACGGGTATCTCGTCCCGGCCCTCAGAGTTGAAGGTTCAGACGAGCAGTACGAAGGTGCGACCGTCATTGAACCGCGTAGAGGCTACTACGACGTGCCTATCACTACTCTTGATTTCAGCTCGCTGTACCCGTCGATCATGATGGCTCACAACCTCTGCTATACCACACTTCTTGATTCCCATACCGTTGAACGACTCAAGCTGAAGGAGGGAGTGGACTACATTAAGACACCTAACAATGGTGGGTGTTGTCGATGTTGTTACTTTCACATTTCTAACGCCCAAATAGACTTATTTGTCACCTCTTCCAAACGCAAGG
The DNA here is from genome assembly GCA_004918325.1 of Wallemia hederae. Lineage (NCBI taxonomy): Eukaryota > Fungi > Basidiomycota > Wallemiomycetes > Wallemiales > Wallemiaceae > Wallemia > Wallemia hederae. The sequence continues at coordinate 143,389 of SPNW01000010.1, forward strand.
GTCTCCTGCCCGTCGTTCTCCAGGATCTTATCTCTGCACGTAAACGCGCAAGAGCTGACATCAAGAATGAGAAGGATCCATTCAGGAGGGCAGTCCTTGATGGTCGTCAGCTGGCGTTGAAGGTCTCAGCCAACTCTGTCTACGGTTTCACCGGTGCCACCATCGGTAAATTGCCCTGTCTTCCAATCTCCTCCTCGACCACCGCGTACGGTCGTCGCATGATCGAGCGCACGAAGGAGGAGGTCGAGTCGCACTACAAGGTGTCGAACAACTATTCACACGATGCCGAAGTCGTCTACGGAGATACTGACTCAGTCATGATCAAGTTCGGTTGCAACGATCTCAAGACGGCCATGGAGCTCGGCGCTGAAGCTGCTGGCGTCATCTCAGCCAAGTTCCCCAACCCCATCAAGCTCGAATTCGAGAAGGTGTACTACCCATACCTCCTTATCAACAAGAAGAGATATGCTGGACTGTACTGGACGCGCACTGAGACGCACGACAAGATGGACACCAAGGGTATCGAGACTGTCCGTCGTGACAATTGTCGTCTTGTTGGTACGGTCATTACGACGTGTTTGCACAAGATGCTTATCGACCGCGACGTGAATGGAGCTGTTGAGTGGGTGATCTCTTGTCTTTAATGCAATGTCTGATCGCCCAATAGCTATACTAAGCATGTCATCTCTGAACTGCTGCAGAACAAGGTCGATATGAGTCAGCTAGTGATCACGAAAGCGCTGACGAAGACGGAGTACGACGCGAAGCAGGCGCACGTGTGTCTAGCCGAGCGTATGCGCAAGCGTGATCCAGGATCCGCGCCGGCGCTCGGTGATCGTGTAGCCTATGTCATCGTGAAGGGCAGTAAGGGAGCAGCAGCATACGAGCGATCCGAAGATCCGCTCTATGTGCTCGAGAACAACGTGCCCATCGATACCAAGTACTACCTCGAGAACCAGCTCTCGAAGCCATTGCTCAGAATCTTCGAGCCAATTCTCGGCGAGAAAGCTAACTCACTGCTGACTGGCGATCACACGCGCACCATCACAGTCGCCACGCCGTCTATTGGTGGCTTGATGAAGTTTGCAGTTAAGACTGTCACCTGTCTCGGCTGCAAGGCGCCTATCAGGGGCAGCGAGGCTGCTGTGTGTAAAAATTGTAAGAACAAGGCCGGTGAACTGTATCAGAAACAGGTGGCTTCCGTAGCTGCTCTTCAAGTCCAGTTTGCGAGACTGTGGACTCAGTGTCAGAGGTGTCAGGGATCGCTGCATCAAGATGTCATCTGTACGAACAAGGACTGCAACATCTTCTATATGAGACAGCGCTCTAAGTTCGAGGTCGCCTCAGCGGTTAACACGCTCGAGCGATTCAACGACGATAACTCGTGGTAGATGTAATGCTTAACTATATTTATGAACAATTCGAATATGCTTTTGAGAATGACAGCTGTGCAAGCACCTCGCAATGCACATAAGATTAATGAAACTTAAAAATTTCCATCAATGAGATAAAAAAGAAGGTACAAATTAAAAGTGTGGGTAACATAAGGGGAAAGAGCGTAAGGAGTTGATCGTATTATGTAAAAGGGAGGCGTATAGCATGAGAAGGGGGGTCAATCAGCGTCTAGTTGTCGTGTGCAGTGAGTTGGGAGATCACAGATCTAGTCCTCCTCACTGTCTTCTTGAAGGGGTTGACAGGCGGTTGGAGATCATCAGGAATGTGTTCGACAGGTTTCATCGCCTCTTTCTTCTCCTTCTCGCTCGACATGAATGTCGACTTGAGCGGCGAGGCTGTCTTAGGTTGGAAGAGACCGCCGAGCCACCTCTTGTTTTCTGGCACCTTGAGGCCATCATCGAGCGCGGGTGAATCCTGTGGTGTGGCTGGGTTGACAATCGACGATGAGCGTGTACGCGACAGTCTGAACAAGTTCCCGAGACTAGATTTGCGTTTGGGTTGCTGGTTAGCGACGAAAGGCAGCGTGTCTCTGCGCAGCTCGAGGTCGTCACCAGTGTCTGACTCGCGCCCGTCACTGTACTCCTGCTTGTATGGCGGCGCTGATTGCGCTGGTGTGAAAGCCGTCTGCGTCGTAGGCGAAACCACGTTCTCATCTTCCTTGTGCTGCGACGCTTTGTGGTTGTGGCCGTGGTGGAATAACGCAGGACTGAATATGTTCAGCTTGAACGACTTGTCGTCATGCGTCTGCGACTGCGATTGCTCCTGCTTGCCTAACTTCAAGCCGAAGATGCTAGGTTTGCGGTGCGGTGGAGCGTGTGCGGGTTTGTCTGAAGTATCGAAGCTCTTCACTGCTCTGAGAATCTTCTTGGTCTTGCTGTCGCCATTGCCGCCCTCAACAGCCGTCTTTGGAGGGAGGGGTGGAGGAGGAGGCAAGTCATTGTCCAATTGGAGCATTTGACCAGAAACTGACTTGCTAATTGGGCGTGGAGGTGGCACTTGACTACTAGCTCCGCTTACCCCGCTATCGTCAGACTCAACACCGCTCTCATCGTCCAAGACGATCTGGAATGGCTTCTGATACTCGTACAGATCCACCTTGAGAGGAGCTGGAGCTGGTTTCTTACGCAGGGTGCGATTAGTGATTGGGATGTTAGAACGCAGTGGTGATTCACCCGAAGGCATGACGGGTGAGTCATCCATGTGATGTTCGCGCTTGCTGTCTACAGATCTCTGACGTGAGAAGCTGACAGAGCTAGCGCCGCTGAATCTCGATCTTCCAATTCTATCAGATGACAAAGACGGTGGATTGAAGTTCTCGTTCGCGACAGGTATCAATCCACCAGCTGCGATATCAACGTGTCCAATACTAGCTGCTATGCTAGCCGCGAAGGAAGACGATGGGGTGTCCATAGGGAAATTCAGATGTGGTGAATCTTCGATCTGAGTGTTAGGTTTCTTGAACACCTTGGTATCTAGCGTGTCGGTACTGCTCTCGAGTGGTAGACGCTTTGAAGCTGTTCTGACAGATGGCGCTCGCATGACTGTATCGTCCGAGATCGGAGTGTCGGTGCTTGGACGATGTTGAGACGTGTGAGTGGCGGCTGTTTGTTCATTTTCGTCGACGTGGATCTCGTTGACGATCTCGCCCACTTCGTACTTGCGTGCCTTGGTAGGTGTAGGTGCATTAGGGCGCTGCTTCTCACCGAGTACAGCTGGTGCATCGTTCTCGCTGCCAGATTCGCCCTTGAGTTGGTTCCTCTGTGGCTCGGATGGGGTATTGAGAGATCTCTCACCAAGTGCAACTGGCTTGGCGGTGTGTGATGGTGGAGTTTGCTGTGGCTGCTGCTGTTGCTGCTGTTTGAGAGTCTTCTGGTTGCGTTCCCAGGCTCTGCTCTCGTCAGAAGCACCAGCCTCCATGTGAGCCAACTCCTCCAAGGACCTTCTATCTCTAAAACGCTCGAGCAAGACATACAGTCTCTTCTCGATAGTGTATCCCTTCGATTGGAGACGCCCCCGTAGGTTGTCCTCTGTCTCCGTCTGACACAGTACTCTGATGCTGCTGAAAATCTCGTCGTCGATGTTCGGTATCTCCTCTGAAAATCTCTGCAGTGAGTCATTGTACTCAGTGAGCTGGTCTGACTGGTAACTAAAGCGAGACTTCTGGGACGACGTTGAAGGGAGCAATCCTGCGGGTATACTATCGGTCTGCATGGGGATGGGTGGTGGAAGGCGAGTGAAGTAAGGATGTTTCAAGATCTCTGGCATTGTTATCCTTTCAGATGGGTCTGAGGTCAACATTCTGAGCAATAGGTTGCGAGCATTGGTGTGGGCAGGTCCGTCGAGCTCGTGAGGCATTTCAAATTTGCCGACTTTGACTTTACTAAGAAGGACATGCAAGCTGTGAGAGGATACGTTAGGCTGACAGCAAATGAAGCTAGATGACAACCTACTTTTCGTCGTGGAATGGCAGCCTGCCTGTGAGGAGAGCAAAGAGGATGACACCGCATGACCATACATCCGCCATATGTCCAGCGTATGGCTTACCCTGCACGACCTCCGGACTAGCGTAATGAGGGCTACCGCAGCTCGTCTTAAGCATCCTCCGTCCCTTCTTCAGTTTACGCTTTGAGACGAGAACATCTTCACCAGCCAAAGTAGCCATACCAAAGTCCGCGAGCTTGATAGTCTGTCCATCCTTAGCTAGCAGTACATTCTCTGGTTTGAGATCGCGATGACAGAGAGCGAGGTTATGAACGTGACTGACGGCGTACATGAGCTGCTGGAACAGTCTCAAAGCCTCGTCTGGAGGGAGAGCTCTAGAAGGAGGAGGATGACCTGGTTTCGCCCGTGCCGCGTTCTTCTTAGCACGTTCTACGAGGTGAGAGAAGAGTTCGCCACCGGAGGCGTACTCCATGATCATGTAGATGAAGTCAGTTGTCTCCCAGACGTCGTAGAGACTTGTAATGTTTGGATGATCGATCTGAGAAATACGTGTTAGTGTGAGGCAATACGTGATTGGAATGTAGCTACTCACGATCTTCATGACAGCAATTTCTCGCTCGATGGCTCGCAATGCTCTCCATGGATCGTCGTGTGAGCTGTTTTGCTTTGGGGCTAAGCTGGCTTTGGCTACGATTTTGATAGCTGCTTGTTGGTGTGTTTTCCTGTGACGAGCTAGCTTGACTCTGCCTGAAGTGGGAGTATTAGAATGATAAGGATTGTGTGTACACTGTTGACTCACACGCGCTACTTCCTTTACCGATTGTTTTAAGTAGCTGCCATGGACCGATAGTCTCTGGATGCTGCTGGTCGCCGTTCGTGGGTTTGAGCGTCGACGTCGCTGCTGGTGGTGGTTTGGATAGCTGCGTCGGGGCCAGCGGTTTCCTTGGAGACGGCTTATGGGAGTTCATATATTTCACGTCGTAAGAGTAATTAATATAGAGATTCCTAAAGGAAATTGCCTAAAGGCTCTCCGGCACGAATCTCATCTTTGAAGATTCCGAAGGTTTGGTGTGAGGGAAAGGGGAGATGAGAGTAAGGATGATAGATGGAATAGCGACGATTATAAAGAGAAGAATAAAGAATTTAAAATCACCTTTTTATTCCACAATTTGTTCTCATCTCCCTTTCATCTTGAAGATGTTGTCGAATCTAATAAATAAATTCAAATCCTCGGGTGTAGACAGGGATAAAGAAATATTAAGACAATACAAGGCTCAGCCAACTCAGCCGCTGCAGCCATCGCGCAAGAAACTAAAACAGGTCAAAATTTACCTCAACCATTTAGACACCACTCCGCTAATGTACGAAATACAAGACAATTCAAGGGGATTGGACGTCATTAAATTCGCTCTATCCACCAATAAGCTTATCATACACAATCCACGCAACAAGGTCAACTTATACGAGATCAACTCCCATCTCCGTCGTTCAGTCCGTAACTTTGAGAAGCTATACGATATCACCGACAATTGGTCTGACGATGATAGCAACGGATGCTTCCTCATCGACAGCCATTCCAACTATCTCAAGGATTCCTTATCTGAGCGTAAATCCAGAGATGCTGTCATTGAGTATTCTACGACGGTACAGATGCAAGTATCTCCAGGCAAGTGGTCTAAGAGATACCTCCAGCTCTTCAATGATACCCTCCACCTCTCCAAATCCGACAAAGCCAAAGATAAGCACTTTATCTGCAATATGGTATCATACGACGTCTATACCCTCACCAAGCTATACCCAGGGGCGCCCAAACCCCAAAGAATCTTTGACGACACTCTCTACGGACACATTTTTGTCGTCAAGAGCCAGGACAATTCCTCCCTTTTCGAGAAGAAGGAGGACTACTCGCACGTCTTCGCAGTCACAGACTCGCACGCATGTCGTGACTGGGTGAAAGCATTGACGCAGTCGAGGGTGAGTTAAAGCTTAGACAGGCATACATGCGTCGCTAACAAATAACTTAAACAGACACATGCACTGATCCACGAAAGACCATGGCTATTCAAGCATCCACGTGAATCGCGCGGACATCACAAAACAGTGACTGAGAGTAGTCCGGAATTCAACACCAAACTGACTCCAACAAAGTCAATTTCACGCTCGAAATCGCAATCGAGACCAACTGCAGCAGCGACGGATAACACATTAGCACGTTCTAGATCACAGGTTAGATCTCATGATGCCTCACTCTCGCGCTCAAAGTCTCAAATGAGGCCTCGGAAAGGAAGCGATCATCACAGTCCACACAGCCAGACCAAGCTAGTCCAATTGACTGATGAATCCATCTTCACGCAGGGTAGTCTACTGGCTAGACGCGAGTCAGAGAAGGATAAAGGTTCACCATCTTTCCTCAAACATGACCCATCTATCAAATCTACTAAATCTAACATCACTCGCAAACGCTCAGGCACAGTCAACTCTATTTCCAACTATCCAACATCCAGATCGAGATAGAGTATCAGTTCTTCTTTTCTAGTAGTATACCGCAATCACGTTTTGTATTAGTCTTAGTTATAAGTAATAACAGTGTCCATTAAACGATTCTAGTAAGAGTAACAAGGAGATAATACACGTAATCAAGTAAACAACAGTGTGAGGTGTGCTACTGCTACTGCTACTGCTACATTAGTACGCCAGAGCCAGAGCCATCGACTGAATCAGAGTTAGAAGTGGAGGCAGAAGAAGAGGAGATGGAAGTGAGATGGTGAGCGGTAGAGTCATCGGTTTGCGCATGTTTGGATGAGCATTCCCTGCCATTCTCGCTTTTATCTTGGGCAGCGCGTTAGCATATCAACTATTGGTGAGCCGCTACCCACGATGTCGAACCAGACCGTCGATGCGCGCAAATTTCTTATCGCAGCCCAGACACTTGAATGGTCTGTCATCGTTGTGCAGCGCCTCGTGTCGCTTTCGGTCGTGCTGTCTTGCGAAAGCGCGGCCACAGCCATCGAATGAACATACGAAGGGTCGCTCATTTGTATGTGAGCGCATATGGCCTTTCACTTGGGCGTGCATGTTAGCAGAAATCCAGTGTGTGATCAGCACACCCACAATTAAAGTGTCTCGTAAAGCTGCTGCCACACCCGGGCACTTCGCACACAAACACCTTTGGTGCTTTACCGTCGATGGGTTGTTTCCTTCTCGAACTCGACGCGATCCTCGTCCTTGCTGTTGTTGGATTAGTGGTGAGGATGGGCATGTTGTTGAGTGTGCCACCACGCGCAGCACTAGCGGCGTGATTGGTAGCAGTCGGTGTAGGATCATCGATGGCATGATCGGTGGTGTTGCTATCAGTAGGGAGAATAAGTGTAGGTAAGGAGTTTGGGGAAGCTGCACCGCCATTACCGCTAGTAGTGCTGAGCTCATGTTGTGTTGTCTGAGGTGAGGAGTGGATGGAATCAATGTTGACGAGTGGGGGTGGTGGTATAACGTTAACATTGGGTGGGAACATATCCATGTAGTCGTTGTAGTCATTCGATAACGCTGCTGGGTAATCGAGTGAGTTGAAATCGGGTTGCGCGTCTACATTTGCATTTGCATTTGCGTGTGCGTTTGAGTAGGCGTTAGGCGGGCTACTATACAAACTTGAGGAGCTGGTGTTGTATGACTGTGGTTGCATGTACGGGTTGTTGGGGTTGGTGGGGTTGCTGGCGCTGTTATTGTAGTCGAAGGATGTGTGCGTGACATTTTCAAAGAGGTTAGAGGAGCTACTGAAAGGGGATCGTTGAGGGTGTTGCGGTGGTAGTTGCTGCTGTTGATTCTGCAGCCAACTGAGGTCTAGATCGTCTAACCCGCTAACACCTCCAGCTGAGTCATCCTGGTCCACTTTGTAGTCTGGTTTGAGACGCACGCCGTAGTTGGGAGTGCCTGCGCCTTCCCTGCCGCCTGATCTGCAGCGTCTATGTCCCATAGCTCTGCCTGAGTGAGACTGCAGCTTCTGTGGCTGAGTATGTGGAGAGTAAGTGTCACTCGGCTGCACAAAGTTTGCGCTAGGATTGAAAGTGGGCAGAGAATCAGAGTGCGCTCTGGGTCTACTCGGTGTAGGAAACCTAAATGCCTGTCCCTTGACCTCATACTCGACCTGAGTGGGGGTTTTGGCGATAGGAGTAGCTTCGATGAGGTTGACGTCTGGGATTTCGTCTGGGATTTGAAGCGTTGGTTGTAGCTGGTGTGGGTGTGCCTGTACCTGATTCTGGGACTGGGACTGCTCAAAGTTGAGATTACTAAAGCCGTAATCGTCGTTATCGTTGATGTTGCTCTCGTATGAGGAAATGGAGGGGGATCTGGAGCGGGAGAAGGAGCTGAGGGATGAGACTGGAGATTGGGGGAACTGTGAGTGCAATAGCGGGGATTCCTGGTAGCTGCCCGCGTAAGAAGGCGTGTGAATGTCGTCAGCTATAAGAGAGGTTTAAGCGGTGAGCGCAAACAGAGATAAGAATCTAATCTTACGATAAGTAATGCTGTCTCTATCGTCCCTTATCAAATCATCGAAAATATTTTGAAATTCCAGCGTTTCATGTCTAACCGGTCTTGAGTGTAGTTCCATAACGACGGCGATGGCTACGAATCGCAAGAAAAAGGCAGCGAGGGCGTGTCACAGCTGTCAGAAATCTCATCTCACCTGCGACGACAGTGCGTAGATTAATGTATGCATAATCAAGGCTAAATTCCCCGCAGACAGACCATGTAACCGCTGTGTTAAGCGGGGATTAGCAGATCAGTGTAGGGATGGGCACAGGAAGAAACCAAAGTACATCATGGACGATCAATTCCAATCCACTTCGGCAAATTCAGAGTACAACGTCCTTAACGATCTCTTGGGTTCGTTGCAGCCACCAGCATCGACGGATTTGAATCGGAATGATATCGATACGCAACTCCCTTACTCTAATTCACTGGAGAATACAAATATCTATTCACAGGTCACTCAGCCTTATCCGTATGAGCTCGGGTACAAGCACCTGATCAGCTACCTCAAATTCAATCAACAGTTCACTCAAATGGACAAAGTGAGGATATTCAAAGCCATCTCTGAGTTCAGACCTTCTCTGCTCTCCCTCCAAATCAATCTCAGCACTCATGATGAAATATTCGTCGAACAATCACTCAGAAGATCAATGTTCGATTTGAGTGAGCTCATAAAGAGTATCTCTGCACCAACAATGTGGGTACAGTCTACCGTATTACACTCCTGCTCAAAATACAACTCCAGTGTTTGGAGAAGAACAGGTGAAATCACTCTCGTAGGCGATGAATTCCAATATATAACCGGATACGATAAGCACAGCTTAACCAACACCTCAAGCTACGTCTATGAGCTAATGGAGCCAATCAGCGCAGTCGAATAGTGAGTACAGCATCCTGACGTCATTAAATTAACAAGTCATCAGCTGGCAACTTTTTGCACAGCACGCCTTCGACTCTGCTAAGCCAACAGTCAACACACACTGTATACTCAGGCATCAGAATGGAAATCCCGTTCCTTGCACTTTCTCATTCACGATAAAAAAGGAGTGAGTGATTGATATTTTTGAGGGTAAGAGGTTAGCTGACTTGTCATTGACAGCATATTCGATGTACCCTCTTACGTTATTGGTACATGGCTCCCAATACTCCCTCCGGAGCCTGACCAAGATGATGATGACTTGAATGACGACTACAGCTTAGAAGACGAGCAGGATCATGATACTGAGCAAGTGGCTGAACCAGATCATGAAGACAAGTATATCGACGACTCCGTCTCATTCCTTCCACAATTTGGCAGCGATACATTAACCAAGACGCCCATTCTACCCTCCATTTGAGACTAGAAGGGTAGGCGATGCAAGCAAAACACACTGTTGTAACAAAAGAGAAAGGTTTAAGAAAAGAACGCTTTTATGTATTTTGAATATGATATCAAATTTAGTATCTTTCCACGCTTGAAACACCGCTTTATTCTCAGACTTCCTCCACTGGCGCGTACTCAGATTCGACGCCTGGTTCTATAAGGGCTGCGTGACCGAGAATGAGAATGGTACTGCTACCGACGAGCCAGAAGAGCTGTAATTGGGTGAGCTGGAAACTTAATCAAGCCACGCGTTCACCCACGATAGACAAAGGTGCAGCGATCCAGAAGAGGACCAAACCGAGTACGACGAGAACGCCGTAGAGGCCTTTCTGAGTGATGACGTGTTCGCCGACCTGCAATGGATCTGCGCCGAACCGCTGAATGGCCGCGAAACCGCCCACGATGACACCGATAGCGATGAGGAGGAAGGGGTTAGTGAGGAGAGCGCTTGTAGGATATGAGAGGGGGTGGAATAGAGAGGTGAGGATTGCTTACTAGACACTAAGCACAGCTCTATAGGGAGAGAATAAGCCGTTGTTTATTATAGAATGATGCAACTCACACGACGACCTGGAAAGAGAGAAGAAGTGGTTAGAGCGTGGCTATAGAATACACCAACCACTCACACCGTAGTTTCCAGAGAAATGTCTTGTGTTGTACGTGATTCTCTATTTCGCAATTGCATCAGCACAGCTCAGGCTATAAAGCAGCGAAAAGCAACAACGCACAGACGTGGCTTCGTTCATGTCGCTAGGACGACTGAGTCTGTGGTGGTCGAAGAACTCATTCACCGGCCTCAGCCTCGATAAGCGTGTTTCCTGATCGTTGCTGCGTGAGCTGGGATACTGAATACGCGGCTAGCAACATACTCTTATGTGTCTGACTATTATTTCGTTATTATACAGCTCTAACACCCTTAACAACCCCACTCACCCGTATCAAGAACTTTGCCTGCGTATTCCATTGTGCTCCTCTTTATAGTATCCGGTCAACAGTGATTACTGCGTCGCGTTCGAGAACAACAAATTTCAAAATAATAATAATAATATTCATTTAATATCTAAAATACAGTAGCCGCCGTGTGCTTGGCTGCCTTGAACGCCGACTCGAATATCAGCTTTCGAGAAGGTGGGAGTGTTGGCTTTGGCAAGATGAGCGAAGGCCTGTTAATAAAATGATCAGCTGTAATTCTTTTAAATAAAACAACCCAACTCACATGGATGTACCACAGTTCTCTGCCGGATTACCCATAATGATGGACTCAGAAACACCCTCGATAGCGTCGCGTTTAGCGTGGAACGCAGCGTTGAACAAGTGATCCGTCGTCTTCTCAAACGACGCCAACATAAGAACACTATCTTTCATCTTGGCGACACCGAATCTCGTGATACCAAGTACTTCTCCTTTGAAAGTCATACTATCGGACAACAGCTGGATGTGACGATTATCGATACCCATACCGTGCGAAGACATGACGTTATCAATTTCGTTAATGATGGACGATCTAGCAGCTTCGATACCGAGCACTTTCTGTACTTCCATGACGTGATTCGACGAGGTACGTGTACCGATGATACCCTCGGTAGTCATGACCTCTAGCAGACCGTAACCTTCGACAAGCAATTCCTTGCGCTTGTTCTCTTTCTCGTTAATGTTGATAATAGCTCTCGTGATTCCAGGAATACCTGTGACAACCACCTTCTCGAGGTTGCGTTTGAGATGGCGAGTAATGTGGAACGCATCGGGACCTGGCTGGATGTAGATTCTCAGCCTGTTCTTGTTGTGGTTCTCTTTGATGTCGTCCTTCTTCACCTTGATCTTCTTGTCTTTGGCAATGGCGTAAGTGATATCGGACAGCTTCAGCTCCAATTGCAGCTTGTTGATAGCGTCCATATCCACAAACACAGACACTGCATTATAGTCATTTCTGTATGATTCTTCAATATGCGAAGCAATGTCACCAAGATACGTCTTCTCAAGTCTACCCTTGACGATACGTGCAGCAGACTCAGTCTGATCGTCGTAGAGCAGAGACGTGATGATAGGTGTGCTAATAGCCTTAGCAGCGTTGATGATTTCCTTGATACGCGGAACACCAAGCGTGACGTTCATGGAAGCGACACCAGCAAAGTGGAATGTTTTCAATGTCATCTGTGTACCAGGTTCACCGATAGATTGCGCACCAATTGGACCGACAGTGGTACCAGGTTCGACCTTAGACTTGACATATTTCTGCCAGCAGATATTAAGGAATTCTGTGAGTTGTGGGAGAGTGACTTTAGCCTTGTTGTCGACGATAGCCTTCTCGAAATCTGATGCGCCCATGTCGAGATCAGTCTCTTCGTCCCACTCCTCCGATCTGGTCAGAGCGTCGAACATGCCGTGTGCTTCTCTGAGATCAGCGAGCTTCTTCGTTATGCTTGAGAAGATGAAGTTACGGATAGTAGACAGATAGTGAGGCGTGCACTCTTTCATCCATCTCTTCGTTCTCAACTCGGCGTCGACATGTTCAGTGATCTCGAATGGCAGCATTCCACGATCCGTCTTGCTAGCATCTTTGATAGCCTTTGTGTGTTTCCAACTACGCAAGAATTCGACAGGCTGACCGTCACCTTCGAGAGAGACTGGGTCGAGACCATCGGATCCATAAAGGAATTGTACAACGATACCGCTAGAAGTACGAACAGATCTGTCGTAATGCGCCGACAAGTCCTCGAGTGCCTTCATCAGTCTTCTCTGCATGTAACCCGTCTCAGCAGTCTTGACAGCAGTATCGACCAGACCCTCACGACCAGAGATAGCGTGGAACAGGAACTCTGGTGGTGACAAACCCGAGAAGAAACTATTACGAACGAAACCCTTGGATGGAGGATCCTTAGCCTTCTTTGGGAAGTGTGGCAATGATCTGTCTTGGAAACCGTTTGGAACACGTTTACCGGAGATAATCTGCTGACCGACACAAGCAACCATCTGAGAAACGTTGATGACAGAACCTGGGCGTTGTGTGAGCAAAACTTGGCTTGATTAGTCAACACCCACCTTTAGAACCACATGTAGCCATGATCAATGGAGCATTGTACCGACTGAGCTCCTCCATACAACTAGCACCGACGACATCACGAACTTTAGACAGAACACCAGAAATGAGAGACTCAAGGGTCTGTTCTTGATCGCAACCCGGCTGGTTCTCCAATTTACCGTATTTAGCCTGCTCGATATAGTTGTTGCACGTCTCATAAGCTTCCTCGACCAGCTTCTCCTTTCTCATACGCAGATCCATACTAGGCATGACATCGCTAATACCGAGTGAGAAACCGACATTAGCGAGCCAGCGAGCGCAGACTCTTGCGAGTCTGTTCATAGCGTTGACAGCCTCATCGGGGCCGTAATCACGTAGAATGACACCGAACACCGAGTTCTTCTTACCATCACCAACGGTAGCTTTATCGAAGTGTCCACACATGATTTGCGAGTTACGAATGACGAGATAACCATCATTAGACGACATGTCCGGAAGCATACCTTTTGGTGCTGGATGATTTGTACGGTTCTTAGCTTCAAGATTGACCAAGACTGGGCTAGATTTGTTTGGACGCATGAGGATACTCAAGATCTGTTTACCAGTCCACATCCTCTTTGGCTTGAGGATCGCTGGTGGTGGTAGATCGATTTGCATATTAGCGTGATCGAGGTACGAGATGACTTGAGAGAACTCCTGCCTGTCCAAAAAGTGATCTTTCTTGGATAAAAGGTACGCAGCAGTGATGAAATCTTGAATAGCAGCAATGATAGGTTCACCATTCCGTGGCGTGACCATGTTGTGCTTTACACCCATCAGTTCCTGTGCTTCTGTCCTAGCTTCTTCTGTCTGTGGAACGTGCATGTTCATCTCGTCACCGTCGAAATCGGCATTGTAGGGATTGCAAGCACATTCGTTTAGACGCAGTGTTCTCCATGGCCTGACCTTGACGTAGTGACACATGATAGACAATCTGTGCAAACTTGGCTGACGGTTGAAAAGAACGAGATCACCATCGCGTAAGTGTCTCTCTACTATATCACCAATGCGAAGTCTCTTGGCAATCTCCTCCCTATTACCGAACTTCAAGAAACGCTTGAAACCGTTGACACCGCCGTTCTGCACGTAGTTTGCACCAGGGTGAACATCAGGACCGTTGATGACTGCCTCCCTCAAAGATTCAATGTTGTGTTCAAAGACACGCTCTGGGTATGTGAGAACCTTTGCGATACGCTGCGGAACGGCGACTTCATTGACGCTGAGGTTTGGATCAGGACCAATGACAGTACGACCTGAGAAATCGACACGCTTTCCGGACAAATTACCTCTGAAACGACCTTGTTTACCTTTGAGACGCTGTACGAAACCTCTGATGGGTTTTGTAGCTTTATCGCTCGGTACACCTGGCATTTCAGCGTTGATGTACATAGCGCATGCCAGTTGAAGCAGTTCCCACTGCTCCATAAGCTGAGAGGTTGTGGACTTGCCCTGACTCATACCGATCTTGATGATTTGAGATGTCTGTACAATCTCACCAAGCTTGACGGTGATATCGTCTTCGTTGGTAGCTCCATCCTGCGCAACTGAAGGTCTGATACAGACTGGAGGTACATGCATGTACTGCCATACGTACTGCTCGGGTCTGGCTTCTTTGGGGTTCATACCGAGCAGCTCGCAGTCTTCGTTGGAGATGCGGGTGAAGAGGTCGAGTACTCTGAGTGGGTTCAAGTCGTCTTGTGCTTTGTTGAGGTGGGGAGCGATCTCTTTGCTGAGACTGACGGCGGTGTTGAAGGTGTTTACGAATTCGTCATGTTCGACGTGGGTCTTCTTTGCTCTGAACTTTTCGTGTACGATCTTGAGCAGACCAGTCTTCTTGACGACACCGTTGGTTGATTGGCAGTATGGGCAGTAAAGTTGCTTGCGACAGGCTGTGTTGACAGCTTTACAGGTTGTCTGACGCTGCAAGTTCTCCATTTGTGGTCTTCTGAATTTCTTGAGGAAGGATCTACGCTGATCTTCTGTGAGCAGGACGCGAGCACAGTTCTATTGGGCGATGTGAGTTGAGACTCATTAAACGACAATCACCCACCTTGCAAATATCTTGTAAGATTGCTATGATATCCCTAAAGTAACCAATGTGGAATACTGGCAACGCTAATTTGATGTAGCCGTAGTGACCAACGCACTCAGCCATGGATTCACCGCAAGTATCGCAGGTGCCGCTCTTATCTGAAGTACCAAAGCGACGATCTAGCACACCGTTCTTCTGTGGTGCACGATCTGGAGTTTGGCTGTATAAACCGTTGTGGGTAACTTCAGTTTCAGAGATTTTGACGAGCTCTTGGGGGGAGAGCGTAGAGAATTGAATGTGCTTGATCCTCTTTGGGGCATCTTGTGCCACGATCTCCTTCATCTCTCGGTCTCGATGCTGGTGGTAAAAGATAAAGAGCAATCGGACACAAAAACGAGTAAAGTAAAACAACTAAATTATAAATGAATCTAATTGAACAAGCGCATTGGGAAGTAAGCGCCTTCCTTGATTGGTGCACCTTGTGTTTGGGTGAGTGGGTTTGGACGGGAAGGTGGAGTTGGTGGGAGGCCGTTGAACGGAGAGTGAGCTGCGGGGACAGCGGCTATGACTTGAGCGAGATCCAAAGTCTCTGGAGCGTCCTTGACTTGAGCGAGTGCCTTGGTTTGTGGCTCGTCTGGGTTTGGAAGACTGGAAGGGAGTGAGAAGAGTAGGGAGAGCGATATAAGACCAACCTCTTCATATCTGGGCTAGAAATGAGCAATTGAGCGAGATCATTTTGTGAAACTTGAGAAGTTCTTGGGTAACTGGGGAACTTGTTGGATTCGCAGAGAGTGAGGCAAGCAACTTACGCTCTTCTAACGTCACGCTTGTAGTATGGGTTCTCAGCGATATCAGATGCTGCATTTGTTTAGCTGTGTATTTCCCAACGCTACACAAACCCACATTTACTGATTGGCTGCACGTATGGCTCTGTCCTCGATCCAGGAGGAATCGTACTAGAAATAATTGAGCTTGGAAGAAATTCTGAATTACATCAAGCTCACCGGTATTGATGGTGGTTAATTACACCAGAGCTGATCTCCGGGTTCACCGTCAGCCACTTCTTAGCCTGAGCCCAAATTCCTTTTGGTTCCTTTGAAAGAGATGAGCTATCTGATACTCATGTTAATCAGAGATAACCCACTTGATGATATTTCGTGTGGTCAGCGACTTTCTGTGCTAATCTGAGTGCTGGACGCATTTGCGATGTTGGTAGTGAGAGATGAAGAGGAGAGAAAGGAGATTTGAGAGAGATGTAGGAGATGAAGAGATGTACAGCCGCCATGTTACCATTCCAGCTACGACAATTCTCCTCCAATGATATCAACTCGAATTGGTCATTTGTGAATGATATAACCGAGAAAGCTACGAGAAGGCTGGAAAGCATGCAAGTATCCTAGCGCCCTATTCACAGATTGATTCATCCTACAAATCACTTTGAATCTCTAATCGCGTCGTAGGGACAGCTTGGAGTAGAGCTATAGCCAGACGCGGGCTTCAGCTGGATATCTTAGTGCTTGCGACTGTATTCAAACACTTTAAGATCAATCTCTACAACGTCGCTGCCCTTCTAACCACGCGCTTTTCTTTTATATGACTTGAAACACTAACAGCAGGCAGACAATTCGCGTAAAGTATAACATTCCATTTCCTACAAAGCTCGAATAAAAGAAGAGAGGGCATAATTCTAGTGATTCCTGTATCTAAAAGGAGGGTAGAGGTAAAGACAGTTGCGTTAAGCCTTGATTTAGTACTCCTCTTCAAGGGATGGGACCGATCTGGACAGTCGTTGCTACCACACGCACCACCGATGAAACGGAGTGATTCAGCTTGGCCAATTTTGTAGCATTTGCCATCTGGGATCATTACTCCGGTGCAAGAGCTGATAACGGAGTCTTGAGCACTTAAGCCCTGAATGCATTCAAATTGGCATGGACAGTCTGGACTTGGTGACTTGACGAGCGAGAAGCATTGAACATTGCTACCGTGGTATTTGACATACTGATTGCCGCCAACACTGAAACCTGGGTTGTTGACAGAGAAGTCCGTAGAGGCGTCTTTGGTGCAGTCGGCGTCAGAGTAGAAAGTAGCGTATGTGGTTGCGTTGACGACGGCG
The DNA here is from genome assembly GCA_004918325.1 of Wallemia hederae. Taxonomy (NCBI): domain Eukaryota; kingdom Fungi; phylum Basidiomycota; class Wallemiomycetes; order Wallemiales; family Wallemiaceae; genus Wallemia; species Wallemia hederae. Next base: position 160,382 of record SPNW01000010.1, read on the forward strand.
GCGGAGAGTGCAGCAGTGAGGAGGAGGACCTTGTTGAACATTTTTCAAGTGATTGTGATTGTGATTGTGTATGAACAAGAGATGCAAATCCTGCCACTTTTTATAGTTCATACCCCGCATTTCACATCCTGTGGATAAGAAGTAGTTACGCTAAATTAAGCAATGCACAGTCACTCATTTGTTCCGAGATCTGCTGACTTTGGTGAGGAGAAGGGACCTCAGGTGGAGAAACCAAGTAGCGAGTGAAGAAACCAAGTAGCGAGTGAAGAGTTATCGTCGTGTATTTTATATAGTCTGTCATTGCTAGCTGCAAAACCCTCCAATCGCAGTTCACCCCTTCAAAACGGAATTTTATCGGAACTAATCGCTGCTCGTTCCTTGACTTTAATTATGCAATTAAACCGAATGTAATCACTGAGAATGATCAAGGGCTATCCATCATCTTTGCTATAACACTACTCCAGCTACCGAAATTCTCCAATGCATGCATTTGATATCATTGATATCAATTTGAATTGATCACTTATGAATGATATAAGTGAGGCTACGATATAGGTGAAGAGCGTGCAAGTATTCCAATATCCAAGTACGCAGCTCAATCATTCCTACAAACTACTCTGAATATCAACCGCATCATAAACACAACTTGGAGTGCAGCTAGACGCGGGCTTTAGCTTGCTTAAGTGCTTATGGCTGTAGCAACCAGCTATACAATTCACCCCACAGCATCCCTGCTCTTCTACCAACGCGCTTATCTTTTATATCACTTGAAACACCAGCAGTAGCCAGATAATCCACATAAAGGTTAACATTCTATTTCCTACAAAGCCGAATAAATAAGAGAATGGCATAATTCTATTACGTCGTGTCTAGAAGGTGGTGAAAGCAGATGAGGGGAAGACAGCGCTTGAAGCCTTCCTCAGCTTAGTACTCCTCTTCAAGGGATGGGATCGATCTTGAAGATCTGTCTGGGCAATTGTTGGAGCCACATTGGCCACCGACGAAACGAAGTGACTCAGATTGACCGATGTAAAGACATTGGTCAGATGGAATCATGACACCAGCGCAGGTAGGGCCCTTTCCACCCTCAGCGTTGAGACCTTCGATGCAGTCGAATTGACAAGGGCAGCTAGCGTCTGGGGACTTGACAAGGTGGAAGCATTGAACGTTAGTGCCGTGGTACTTGACGTACTTGTTACCGCCAGCGCTGAAACAGCCTGGGTTGTTGACACTGAAGTCGACAGAGGCGTTCTGGGTGCAGTCCGAGTCAGAGTAGAAGGTGGCATACGTCGTAGCGTTGACGACAGCAGCGGAGAGTGCAGCAGTGAGGAGGAGGACCTTGTTGAACATTTTTCAGGTGATTGAGTTAGAGAAAGAAGAAGAGATGCAAATCCTGTCACTTTAAATAGTTCAAACCCCGCATTTTATATTCTTTTGATAAGAATTAGTTACGCTAAATTAAGCGACGCACAGTCACTCATTTGTTCCGAGACCTGAATATGGTGAGGAGAGGGGGCTGCGAGCGGAAAATCAAGCAGCGAATGGGGTGTTGTCGTCGAATATCTCATATACTCTGTCCTTTATAGCTACACGACCCTCTAATCGGAACTAATCACTGCTCGTTCCTTGACTTTAATTACAAAATTAAACCGAATGCAATCACTGAGAATGCCCAAGGACTATCTAAATGAATCTCGCAGCGCCTTGTGCCACCTAATATAACCTTCAATACGCTTCTCTGCGCGTTTATACCTTTCCCTGACTGGTAGGGAACGTTCAGGGTGGCTTTTAGAAGGAGAGCAAGAGGGTTTTATAAGTGATTGGCTGCAACGCATATCTATCAAGTCACACAATGCACCATAAGACTCTTACACCGTCTAGACACGTTCTTCGGCCGTACCAACCCCAAACCGAAGCGGTAGCAGTTGATAGCGCAGCTCCACGGAACTCCACGTCTTGGTACGACCGCTGAAATCCAGTCTGATAGCAGCCGGGATATTGCCAGGTGGAGGTGGACTTTTCTCGTCGTTGTAGATGGTTTGACCAATGGTCAAAAGTTGAGATAAGTGATTAGACGCCAGGTGATGCATCTTGAGCTAGTCATTGGCCTCTCTGTCTATCGGACGCTGTGCTGATGGATACTGAGTGTGAAATCCTGATGTACCACCATTCGATCGAGTATCAGTCTATGCTAACCTCTAAGTTCGTCCGCCTATACTTTATCCGTCCGCAACTCTAAGCAACAGGCCTACAAGTATGAAGACACTCATCGCAAGACGCAAGCTGGCGTTCTGCGTGCGTAGTGTATCAATAGTGCTCGGAATAAGGCAAGACAAGCATTCGTGGTGTGTCGGAGGGTAAGAAGTGTTATCCATACCTGTGTACAAGTGGCGCATCGATCATCCCGAAAGAAGCGTCGGTCTAAGTCTGCTTAGCAGTTGTTGGAGTCGCAAGAGTCTTGTTGGACCATACGGTACGATCCCTTGTTCTTCATGTTGTCAGGCAGCTCCGTACATTCTGGGCCAAGGACCTGCCAGCACGAGTCTTGACATGAGCAGCTGCCGTGAGGGGTACCGACGAGTCTCAGGCTAGATGGTTCGCTGTTTCCGCCAGCCATTTGAATCGATTGGAATCCGTCGCCTGCGAAACAGCCAGGGTTGGTAGTTCTGAAGTTGATAGAGCAATCGAGAGTGCAGTATTTGTCCTTGCACATACGGAAGTAACCGACACCTGGCTTACCAAAGTCTCTAGCGTCATAGGCATGTGATACACCTGAGTCTCTCTTGTCGATTTCTTCAGCGGACTCTTCAGTAGCTTGCTCTGGAATCTCGCTTCTCTTGGTCTCTGGTTCTGGCTCTTCTTGTGGCTCCTCGGTGGCCTCGACGGACTCCTCGTACTCGTCTTCTTGGTAGTCTTCAAGGGTTGGGATAGATCTGCTAGATCTGTCTGGGCAGTTGTCACTATTACAAGATCCACCGACGAAGCGCAGTGATTCAGATTGTCCAATGTGATAGCATGAGTTAGTCGGAATCATCACGCCGGTGCAAGAGCTGATAGCGGAGCCTTGGGAATTTAAGCCTTCGATGCAGTCGAATTGGCATGGACAGTCTGGGCTTGGCGACTTGACGAGCGAGAAGCATTGTACGTTAGCGCCGTGGTACTTGACATACTGGTTACCGCCAACACTGAAACAGCCTGGGTTGTTGACACTGAAGTCCACAGAGGCGTCTTTGGTGCAGTCCGCATCAGAGTAGAAGGTGGCATACGTCGTAGCGTTGACGACAGCAGCGGAGAGTGCAGCGGTGAGGAGGAAGACCTTGTTGAACATTTTTCAAGTGATGGTTTTAAGGTGAGAAAAGATGAAAACTCTGCCAGCTTAAATAATACACACCCCACATTTTAATTTCTGTCGATAAGAACCCGTGTTACACTAAATTTAGCGTTGCACAGCCACTCATTTGTTTCGAGACCTGAATTTGGTGAAGAGAGCAGGCGGTGGAAGCAAGAAGTGAATAGTGAACAAGTTTCTCATGTTCGCTGTGTATTCTGATTTGTAGTTGCTCGCTACACAAGCTTCTAAGTACTTTCTACCTTCAAATCGGAATTTGATCGGAAATAATCACTGCACTGCTCGTTACTTGACTTTAATTACGTAATTAAACCGAACGTGATCATTGAATATTTCCGACGAATGTCTTCATTGAGTACATAGTGTTTTGTATCATCTTCATTCACCTTTTATATGCTTCTTGAGCGTGAAAACCTTTTCCCTGAATGGTAGGGACGTTCATGGTGGCTTTTAGAAGGAGAGCGAGAGGGTTAGCAAGTGATTTGCTATACCACATACTTAGCAAGCCATACAAAGCAACACAAGACTTTCAAAGCGGCTAGACACGCTCTTTGGCCGTATTGACCTCAAATCGAAGCAGTAGCATTTGCTAGTGCAGCCAGCTCCACAGAATTCCACACGAGAAAATGATAGTCAAGCGAGCACACAAGTCGATAAGTAAGTTGGAATGATTCTACATAGTATTACAGTCATAAAAGTACAATTGTTTTCTTGGTTGGTTGGTTGGTTGAGGGGAGGGAGGAAGTGTCTAAGTTTAGACGCGCTCACCGCGGAGTCTTCTAGCGAGTTGGATATCCTTTGGTTGGATGGTGACTCTCTTAGCGTGGATAGCAGCCAAGTTAGTGTCTTCGAAGAGTGAGACAAGGTAAGCCTCGCTAGCTTCTTGAAGGGCCATGACGGCTGAAGATTGGAAACGCAAGTCAGTCTTGAAGTCTTGAGCGATTTCTCTGACGAGACGTTGGAATGGAAGTTTACGAATGAGGAGTTCAGTCGATTTTTGGTAACGACGAATCTCTCTCAATGCGACAGTACCAGGACGGTAACGGTGTGGCTTCTTGACACCACCAGCTGCTGGTGCTGCTGTCTTGCGGGCTGCCTTGGTGGCGAGTTGCTTACGTGGTGCCTTACCACCGGTGGACTTGCGGGCTGTTTGCTTGGTTCTGGCCATTGTTGTAGTTGTTGTAGATGATTGATGTAGTTGATTGAGAGTTGAATTTGTGATTTAAATATTCGCGCGCGAGATCAAATCACAAATTCGCGGATCAGACGCGTTTTTGATCAAACGCGAATAGAAAGTGATGTAGGTGAGTAGTAATAGCAAAAATGGTATTAGCAGATAGCGCTTGATTTAATTTACACATATGTGCTGCTCTATTGCTTTCTTCTCCCTTCAATTACTCAGATCACTAAATCAATCAATACTTGATCTGGCGCGAATGATGATCCCGAAGGGAGGTGCAAGGAGAAAGATCAAGCAGTAATCAAAATAACATCATTATATTCCTATGCAATTTAGCATTCAATTGATATATTTATTTTTTCATCAACTCCCCTCCTCGCTGCACATCTCGCATCAGATCAAAAACTCAATTTGATCAATTACGCGCGTGATCTGATTCGCGCATTTCGAATCGTTTAAATAGTCTCGCCACACACTCTCTCATCTCATCAATCAACTTCTAGTAAAAATGTCAGGAAGAGGAAAAGGCGGCAAAGGATTAGGAAAGGGCGGCGCTAAGCGTCACCGTAAGATTCTCAGAGACAACATCCAAGTGAGTTGAAGCATTATCTACAAAGACTTCCTTCTAACAAGTATTCAGGGTATTACTAAGCCAGCTATTCGTCGTCTCGCTCGTCGTGGTGGTGTCAAGCGTATCTCCGGTCTTATCTACGAAGAAACCCGTGGTGTCCTCAAGGTGTTCCTCGAGAACGTCATCAGAGACTCTGTCACCTACACTGAACACGCTAAGCGTAAGACTGTCACCGCTCTCGACGTCGTCTACGCGCTCAAGAGACAAGGAAGAATCCTCTACGGTTTCGGTCAATAGGCTATTTAGTTCTCATAACTGCACACTTTTATTCTTGCATCATCAGATAACTTAACTGTAACTTGTACACTAGCATACACAAACAACTCTGCTTTAAGATAAATCAGTACTCTACACTCTCATCTTCTTAGTGTGACCATCACTGCTGCCATTGACAGCTGCAGTTCTCGGTCGCGACTTGCGAGTTTTCTTCTTAGCGCCATCAGCGCATGCGTTTGATTTCAACTGCTGTATGAAGGCGTGCATACTAAGCTTGGTAGTGCGACGTTCATCCTCAAGTTCATTGATGACCTTAAGAGTGTAATGATCGTCGACGTCCGCGTCGCGTTTACCGTCCAAATGAGCATACGCTCTAGCACGTTTCTCAATCTCGCGTATAACGACTAGGCGTCTACTGTAGGCCATATTCGTAGCTGGTGCGCTCCTCCACGTGATCCCGAACGCGCTCTCCAATGCTTTAATGGAGGGGTTACCATTCAAACCTCTTTCGTATTCCTCGTAGAGCTCTATTACTGTGTCATTCGTTGGTTTGAGCGTCGCTTTTGGCGGTTCAAGCAGCTGACGAAGACGGTCGAGTGAGTCCTCATCGAATTGCGAATGCGGATCTTGCATCGCTATAGCGCTAGTCGAGGGCTCTGGCTCTGACTCTGGCGCAGTCTCAAGCTGATTCATGTCTTCGAATGCCGTCGCGTATACTGACGTCGTCGCTGCTGCTGCTGCTGGCTCTGCATTAGACTCGGGAGTTCGTCTTGACCCCGAATGCTGCCCACGCTTCAGCTCAGCCATCTCCTCATGCATCCGCTTCACTTCCAGCTGTAGACTCGCGATTTCTCCCCACAACGCTTGGAATTGGTCATTCACTTGGTCATTGATCGACATCAAGGTGAAGACACTATTTCAGACACCACAAACACCACAAAACCAAAAGCTACTACCAAAGAACACATTTATAACATATTTTATAACAAGGATTGAGTTTTCTACAACAACCATGTCAATACAAGGATACTAAAAGAAGATTATTATATATAGGGCGTCGAGAATGCCGCAGAGTATGGATTAGAGCTAGTTGGGTTGTCCAGGTTGTTGTGAGATGCGTGTGAAGCGTGTGAGTGTGAGGCGTGTGAGGCTGCTGAAGCCTGTTGGGCTGGTGGAGAGAAGAAGTAGTCGAATCCAGGTTGAGCAGGTGAATGAGCCTGAACGTTAACGTTGGCGGTAGCGTTAATAGGGCCAAGATTGATAGGACTAGTCAAACTAATTGGATGAACGAGTCTGCTATCCCCATTCATACCATTCATACCGTTCATTCCACCAACAGGAGTAGACACATTCACGTTAGCCAACGCAGCAAGTTGTTGAGCATGCTGATGATGTGCTGCTGCTGCCAATGCCGTGTTCGATTGATTGTCCACATTCAGGAATGGCGTAGACAAAGATTGATAGTCTAATCCGTGTGATGATACACTTCTACCCATACCCAACAAGCTAGGTGAGTGTGCACCGCTAAAGTTGGAAGCTGAAGCACTTCTGAATCCTCCACCATTCACTACACTTGGTGGTCCACCCGCTCTTAATCCGAATGTTGGATCTGAACTATCTCTAATGAACATTGAAGCTCTTTGAAGTTTTGATTGAATACGCTTGCCATATGGCGTATTTCTAATCATTGGTAAGATGGGTCTGATTGCTTCCACCAATGCTATCCTTTGGACTGGTTCAGCAAAATCTAAGGCTGTTTGTACAACATAATTTCCAAACGCGTCACGAAGCAGCTTTTCGAGACGAGGGCGATGATTGAGTTCATCTATTACACTAGAACGAGTTGAAGCATCTGCAACTCTAATACACTTAAGGTATTTGTTAGTGATACTTTCACCTTTCGCGATAACTTATTACTCACCTTCTCGATAACATTCGAGGAGAATTTTTGTACTGACAAGGCGCAAATATGTCCAAGGAATTGTCTAACGACACCATCACTGAACCTATTATCGTTCAAGTCGAGTACGTATTGTACAACGTAATTTCCGAACGGGTCTTGAATTAACGTCAATGCGTGGTAAGTGATCTCAGTGACCAATTGAATGCGCTGTTGATCAGAGGCGTGATCGATGCATCTTTGTAAGACGCAGCAACCGTGTCTATGAGTTGCGACTTCAATACAGTTTGAAGCAACAGCGTTGTAGATGAATTGATTATCATTAGGGATCAATCTATTGAGGCATTTTTGAATAACGTGGTTACCGTTGAGATCTTTAATGAGGGTGACTACGTTGAGTGATAGACTCATAATGATTGTATTGATTTGTCTTCTGGTACTGAGATAATCAATCATTTTTTGAACAGCACGAGTACCGTGCATGTTAAGAGAAATGGTGACCAACTCTGGTGACACAGTCTCACAAAGAGTATCTCTTTGTTGATCGTTGGCGTACTCAAGCATTTTCTGACAGAGGTAGTTTCCGAAAGGATCTGTCATGAGCTCAGAGAAGTGCGCGTAGATCTGATTGAAGATGAGTTGTCTAGAGGTGAGTTTGACGCCATCGACGAGTTCATCGACTGGGTCGTCATCCTCCAATTTCTTCTGCAAGTATCTACAACCGTGTTGATCCTTGCAAAGGCTGTAAATTTCGCCTTTGATATCTTGCAACTTGACGCCGATGAATCTGTTCAAGTCATTGTCGACCTTCTGATGAGCCTGAGACTGAGATTGAGACTGAGACTGAGCCTGGGATGAGCTCAGTGACTGGGATGGCGTGGTCTGAGAAGGAGTCTGTGACTGCGTCTTTGACTGGGATTGGTTGGGAGTCAGAGACCTTCTGCTGCCAGCGCTAACAGGAGGATTTGGAGACGTTAACGGGTACGGAGGGTTATTTGGTATGTTGAAATCCAAATCGTAGTATTTTGAGTTAGTGGAAGGAGGACGGGAAATGGATAATTTGGTGTTGAATTTCCCATCAATGTCCTTAATAAGGACCGGGAACTTGTCGTCGTCCTCGAAATCGAACTCGTCTGAGTACCTTCTCGAATCCAAGTAGCTCGGGAGGAATTGCTGCTTGGGCGGTGGACTGCTGGGGCAGCTGCTCGATGACAGCAGCTGCTGCTCCTCCTTCTTGTGCTCGTCTTCCAGCCTCTTCATCTCCAGCTCAAATGCCTTCCTCTGGCGTTCGCGCTCGAGCTCGTGTTGGATGCGTTTGGCTTCGAGTCTCTGAATAGGAATCGTTTAATAAGGCTTCTCTATTAATCTCGCTACTAACATTCTTCAGTTGCTGAGGCTCCCCTGCTTGCTGAGATTGCGTGGACATGGTCGACTTGAAAGGATGGTACACGCCCGTCAAAAGTTTTGAACACACTGTTAAAATCACATTTGTACATTAATAAACAATTTCAATTCAAAATTTCCATTATTCTCCTCGACAGCGCCTTTATTTCTCCCTCTCCTTCCACATCGTAGCTGTAGCTTGACTCACTATCTTGGCCCATTTCCTCCGACGACAGCCTCTTAATCAGTGGCAGTATCAGCGCTGACCCCTTAATGTTCTCCATCAGCTCCACGTCCCCGCTTTCCAACAACTGTACCAGCGTCCACACCGCGATGTGCTGGAACGTGTTATCTGGACTACCCAAGAACCGCACCAAGTAACCGTGCAATCCTCCTTCCGGCTTGGACCACACCTGGTTGAATATCGTGTAATCCTCCGCCTTGCTTGATAGATTTCCGAGCGCTGCAGCTGAGTTACCCTGCACCTCCACACTCTGCGACGCCGTGAGTGGTATCAAGCATTCGCACATTCCCATGTCCAAAAGCGTACTCTTCAGGTCGTCGCTCAATGCCAGCACCGCTGCACATGCCGTCATTTCTGACTGTACTGCGATTGGCGCATCTCTAACCAAATCCCGAACCCTTCTCGCCGCACCAGCTCTGACTATGGCGCCCTTGTTACGTTCACTGGATGCTGCCAAATTGCGCAATGTGCTGATAGCGTGGCATTGTACCTCCTCATTCTCACCGAATCCGAGAAGGTCTATCAGTGGTTGCAGGAACCCTCCATCGATAATTGGGGCCTCATTGGCTGGGTGTATCGATACGTTCCTCACGCACGCTGCTGCGCTGAGTATGAGTGGCAGGAAAGACGACCTGAGAAGACGGAGCAGTGGTGGTAAACCGCCATTGCGGACTATTTCGAGTTGGTACTTTTCTATAGGGAGAGTTTGAGCTGCGAACGTCGAACAATAGCGCAACCCACCATCTGAAGCCAGATTCCTCAATGCAAGTGCTGATTGGCACTGCACCTTGAGTGATGGCGACTCCATCAAAGCGACGAGGGAGTTGACGAGCTTTGGTTCGTTCTGTGCGAGGCGCTTACGATTGCCTACGTCGACTGCAATATTAGAGAGTGCGGTGGTGCAGTAGTATTGCTGAACAGTGTCAGAAAAGGGCGTTTGCTAAGCATACAAACACCAACTCACCACATCAGTGTCTGAGGAAGCCAACAGAGACACGAGTACGGGTATAGCACCAGCGTTAACGAGTTGCTGACGGTTTTCGTCTGTGAAGTTCTCTCAGCGCCTACCACACACAAAATAAGCCAACACCCACCTGAATGTGTCATGTTGAGAAGCGCGCCAGTCGCGTTCCGCTGCACGCGCATGTCCTTAGATCTAGCGAGGCGTGTGAGGGGTACGAGAGCGCCAGACTTGGCAATCTTAGTTTTATTCTCGTCGTGCGTAGCCAAGTTTGTGACGCAACCGACGGCATTGCACTGTACCTCGACATTAGGTGACAGCATCTGACGAATGAGTGGTTCAAGGCCGCCGAGTCTGACGATCAAGAGTTTGTTATCGGCTGTTTTAAGCGTTGGACAAGTGTTTATCAAAGAGCGGTAAGCAGCACTCACTGTTGACGGCGAGGTTACCGAGGGCAGCTGAGGAAGCTCTCTGCACCTCAGTGTCATGATTGGCGAGGAGATAGAGCAGTGGTTCGAGCGTGTCTCTTCCTACTTGCCTGACCTCCTTTTCTGTGATTTCCGCGAAAGCGAGGGCGGCAGAGCGCTGTAAATCGACGTTTGACTGGTGAAATGTTTAGACAGGCGTCCATAGCGATGATTCTAAACCCACGGAATACGCTAAAGTGGTCAAAGCACCGAGCGGAGAGCCAGAACCCGTCTGGTCATGTTCTTGCTCATCGAACCACGGCACGTTGTCTCTGTTCTCGAGGTAGGCGAGTACTGAGTGTGTGTCAGCGTCATCGATAGCATATGCGAGCCGCCTCGCCGTCGGGTGGATGGAGCGCGGTGAGTAATGAGTAGATAGCCAATCAACATTGCTGAATTGATTGGTGGATATCGTATAGAAACTATTCACCGCGTCATTCCCCTAATCTCCATCCATATCCCTCCATATCCTTCCCAAGGACGATGCGGTGCTTGGCCGCTCGCTGCTAGCGCTCACTCACAATCTGCTACGGCGTCCCGCTCTGAATCGAGTAAAAGTTGGCTAAATTCCTCGCCTTGCTGGCGCGTTCTGCAGCAACTGACGCAAGCTCCCATTTCTGATGCTCGTCGTGATGGCGAAACAGTCGTAACTCCCGGCGACAGCGTTGATAAGGAAATGTATAATGAAAAATCCTAAAATGTCATTACAGTATTATTCTTGTAGATATTACGTGTATCGTAGTTTCTATAGTCATATTCACACCGCGCTTCACGCGTCAGCGCCTTTGATTGCACCATCCACAACCTTCATGAGCTCAATCAGCTTCTCATCCTCGTAAGCCGTCTCCGTCACTATCTGTATGGCTACAGGTAGGCCGTGCATCTTGTCCGCGTTGTACACGGGTTCCTTACCGCCGTACATCCTTCCCTCGAGCAACTGAGCACGACATCCCTTGCCTGGAGCATACGCGGCCGGAAGTTGGTCCAGCGTCTTGTCTACTCTGGTGACTGGCAGTACACCCACAGCTGCTACGAGTCAGTGGTGCTTCCGTGTGTAATGACAGTCTTAGACTTACTGCTATCGGTGACGTTGTATGTGATGGTCTCCGCGGCAATGAGATTGAGATACTTGGTGAGCGTGTGTGGTACATTAGGCATGGCTTGCAGCGGTGCGATCAAGCCGTCGAGGTTGTACTTCTTGAAGACCTGACGCATGTTGAGCATATCCACAACACACTAAAACACTCAGTAACCCACCTCCTCTCTAAACTTCTTGGCGAACTCGCTGCGCTTGCTCGTCCACTTCCAGTAGTCGTGCACTGACTTTGCGCCAGACTGTCTCAACACCCTCGCAAAACCGGCATTAGGGGTGAAGTTCTCGAGTACCCATCCAGCCAGCTTCCTGACGAACGATGGCAAGCTGGCGCCGAGGCCGATGAGGAAGAGAGCGGGTTCCTGAGCGTGATGAGAAAGACAAGAATTACCATCAGCACACTCACTCTTGGGTCTGGTCCGAGAGGAGACATCAGCGTCTTGAAACCGTCAGCAGCAGAGAGTGCGATGAAGATCTCGAGCGCTGACTCGGCGTCTACGGGACCGACGTCGACGCACTCGTGGCCAGCGCTACGCAGCTTGTCGACAGTCTCGAACACACCTCTACGCACAGCTGGCGAGGACTTGACAAAGTTGTCTAGTGAGGTGTTAGGCGGTCGTGCACAACTCAAAGGCCCACCTACTGTCTGCATAGTACCCGAATCTGAGCTTCTTGGGTAGAGTGACTTCTCTGTATGGCACAGGCGCAATTGACGCCTCCGAGACATCCGTTTTGATAGGTGAGTCAAAGACAGCTCTAGCGACGAGCTCCAGATCCTCAACAGAGCGCGTCATTGGTCCTACGGCCGCTTTGATTCCCTCAAAGCCAGCGACGACAGGCTGCATGTTGAGCAGTGGCCATCTGCCAAAGCTAGGCTTGATGGAGTACACGCCGCAGTACCCAGTCGGTATTCTGAGCGAGCCTGTGATGTTATATGAGTGAGCAGCTCAATCGCCGGATCAAGTCACACACCTCCGATATCAGTGCCAACACCAGCAGCCGCACCCTTACATGCGAGAATAGCAGCCTCGCCTCCAGAGCTCCCTCCACTTGTGTAATCCTTGTTGTATGGATTCACGGTTCTTCCCCAAAGCGGGTTGGAGCATTCGAAGGAGAGCATAGTTTGCGGGATGTTAGTCTTGACGATGGGGATGGCACCGGCGTGTACGAGGATTTTAACGATAGCAGCATCGTCTGTGGCTCTGTTTCCGATCCAGCTAATGAGCGCATCAGATAAGCTGATTCAGGGGCCTTGACGAAAAAGGATAAAAGGGACGAGATCACTCACTTTGTGAAACCGATGGTTGAATCGACGTCTTTGATGTTGACCATGTCCTTCACGGAGATAGGAACGCCATGGAGGGGCCCGATGGTGGAGCCAGTCGCAGCTTTGTGGTTGTCGAGTTCTTTGGCCCTTTCCAGAGCTCGTTGATAGAGTACTGAGGAGTGTTGTAAGCGTATCGATCGCTGCACACCACACTAACCCTCAGTCAAACAGTTTGTGCGCTCGTGGGCTTCCACGCTGCCGCGGATATAAGCCTCTACGACTCTGAGAGCTGTGTACTCGTTGCCAGCAATCTTAGTCGCTAGCTCCGTCGCTGCGTTGATTGCATTAGAGTACTAAGCTTATCGTGTGACTAGAACTCACCCGGTAGATCCCTGATCATGGCATCCGTGTCGTAGCTGTCGCTTGGGAGCTGCGATAAGGCTTGCTCGATGAGGCTGTCGCGTGCATTGCGCTTGTTCTGCGCTTTTTCCTTCCAGCCAGGCATTTGGTTGAAATTCAAGGAGGAGCGGTGATTTCACATTGATAGCCGAGATTATTTTGAATTAAGATTTGGAGATTTGGATGTTTTGGAGGTATTTGGACCTTATTTTATTCCTGTTGATGGCTGCAAGGGTTCAAGATGGCAGCTGTCACTGTCTTCTCGCTTGGGTGAGTAGAGATGGCGGGAGATGGGAAGTGAGAAGTGGTTATAGGAATTTAGATATGCTCTATAACCTCATGGTATGCTTTTTGTATGCAAATTACTTGCTCGCTGGGCTATGTGACGTGATTTTTCTGTATTCGCATCGCAATGGCAGGGAAGTCAAGGGAACAGTACCAACGAACCATAGCCAGCTCTTACCACCCAGGAACCTCTCAGCACTCAATTATTTCGTGCAAATTTTGACTCCCCGCTATGATTTCATATTACGTGACCGCTCTTTGAACTTTGACCATCAACACACCAATCAAAATGGCACACACACTCCCACAACTTCCATACGCATACAACGCACTTGAGCCATTCATCTGCGAGGAGATTGTGAGTCTGCGTTATCCACCCGAGAACCAGAGCTGACGTGTGCGGTGCGTAGATGGTGAGCGATGAATAAGAGCCGTGTAGAGCCCAGCTTAATGGAAATTTCACAGACGATCCACCACACCAAGCACCACCAAACGTGCGTTTCTCTTCTTCCTCATCTTCTCTTCTCACTCCCGCTGCAGTTACGTCAACGCTCTCAACGCAGCCGAGAAGAGCTTCGCTGAGGCGCAATCTGCCAAGGACGTCAAGTCCCAAATCGCGCTCCAAGCAGCTCTCAAGTTCAACGGCGGTGGTCACATCAACCACTCCCTCTTCTGGAAGAACTTGGCACCAGCAAACTCCGCTGAAGCCAAGTACCCAGAGGGCTCTGCATTCGACGAGGCCGTTAAGCGCGACCTCGGCGGCTACGAGAACCTCAAGAAGGAGGTCACCGCCGCTACCCTCGGCATCCAAGGCTCTGGCTGGGGATGGCTCGCTCTCAACTCAAAGAGCAAGCGCCTCGAGGTCATCACCACCGCCAACCAAGACCCAGTCACTCCTCCTCACGTTCCTCTCTTCGGCATTGACATTGTGGGTTGTGGTGTTTTGCACGGAATTGAATCTGACTTTGTTTTGATAGTGGGAGCACGCTTTCTGTTAGTATAGGGCGTTGGAAGTACTCAAGACTCTTTCTTACACCCCTCACAGACCTCCAATACAAGAATGTCAAGCCAGACTACCTCAACGCCATCTTCAACGTCATCAACTGGGGTGAGTTTGCGTGGTACTCATCAGCAATAGTATTACTGACACTCCTCCCTCCTCAGCTGAAACCGCTAAGCGTTACGAAGATGCTACCAAGTAAGCAGCTTGTGCGTGTCATGTACAATCTCAAACTCGGCTAATGAAAATTAGCACTCTGAATGCTAGATTGTAATCAATTTTTGGAATAACTCATGCAACGATTTTTTGATGTATCACATTTGTCGCATTCGTCACGTGCAACTTGACTGAACGAAGATGAAGATGAAGACCGAGGTGCTCATGTGAGGTCATACGGAATGCAAATGATGCAAATCACGCTTCACCGAATGCCATCATGAGCGTGAGCGGGGTAATTTTGATAGTGGTGGTATTGTGAGAGATAAGTGTACCATAAATTACCGCTAATTCTCCCATCCAGTCTCATATGCTCAGTCGATGCCTTCTCAATCAATTCGGACGTATGCGCAAAATAGTTAGTGCATGCAAGTGACAGAAACGATGCTAAATAAGGATAAGTGTGCTATGCGGATACGACTTGAAGGTAACGCCTCCAGTGAAAGCGTTAATAATGCTCTGTGAGTAGCAGTGACACAAGTCTGCGACTTGAAAATTGGCATTAGCTTATTATCCACAATGATAGCGCCATGCGGACTCACATTTTTTGGTTTCTGGGTATATAAGCGACTGTGTCGTCTAACCAGACGCAAGGCGCGGGAAGGGGGTATCAATATGGCCGAGGTTGAAGGGGAAGTAGACGAGGTGGGAACGCGGGATCGGGATGAGGTGCGTATAGAGTTTGAATCGCATGTTCGAGCGGAAGAAGGACGTCATCGGATGCGTGTAGGAAAGTTAGTTGAAGATCATGAGAATATACCACTGGTGACGCTCAAAGACGACAACATCAAGCTACAGCCGCTGAATGAAGTGAATCGGAACAAACCACGTCTTCCACGACTAGCTACTGTTAGTTGAAGCAGTAGTCAATTTCAGTTCGAGGAGATGCAGGGATGGCGTCATTTGATTGAATCTCAGCCAGTCGTCGAGTATGGCTTGTGCGCTTGTGATATCGGAGTAAATGAAATGATTGACAATTTTGAATACGGCTGCGTTGTCCAAATTGAGTTTGTGGGCATGATACAGCTTCTTGAGCATGTCATTGTCTTGTACCATGAGAAACACGTCGAGGAGCTGCTCAAGCAAAAAGTCGTCTGAGTCGCCTCTGCGTATGAATGGGTGAAGACGCTTGATGATGACGTAGTCTACGGATGTGTTGATGGGGAAATTGAGGATGCTCTTGACGACGTGCTTGTAGCTAGCGCTGTTCACCTTATGGGACACGGCGAGGCTGTCGAAGAGCTCTACGCACTGCGCTCTGTTCAACGCACTAAGCCGCCTCAATGCAGCGTTGTAGTTGTCGATGGAGAATTCAGCGTTGAGCTGCGAGAGAAGCTGGAAATGGCGGAAGAAGGAATCGTCTGGGATGAGTGCAATGGTGTGGTTCACGAGGCTGCTCTGAAGCTTCCTCTGCCTGTCCAGCATCCCCAGCATCTCCACCACGAAATCGAAATCGTTGGTAACGAATTTGCTGACGAGCGAGCGCTGGTTGTAGAGAGATATACAATTCCCGTTGAGCATCGCGCTGTAAAAACCCTTCTTCACCGCTAATAGATTCTTTCCTTTTAGAGTTTCCTGCACGCCGCTCATGATTATCGATTCGATAACGGCGTCAAGTTGGTTGAGCACTCGCGACCATGATCTCAAAAGATAAATTCATAATCGACGACAGCGGTCTCGATAAGATAAAGGAGGAAATCCAGCAGGAATTCAGCCACGGCCTCGCTCACCACGGTACAGACGTGTCCATGATCCCCACCTACGTCTACGGCTTGCCAGACGGCACAGAGAGCGGCACCTACCTCAGCCTCGATCTCGGCGGCACCAATATGCGCGTCTGCGAGGTACATCTCTCTGGCGACAGACGCTTCTCCATCTCCCAGGAAAAGTACAAAATCTCAGACGAGCTCAAGACGGGCGAGTTCACTGATCTTTTCGCCTACATGGCTAAGAGCATTGGTCACTTTGTAGCCACAAAGTCACACGCTAAACAGGGAGACCGCCTCCCTCTCGGATTCACCTTCTCGTGCGTTTGCATACTCCCCATTCATTACATCATATCTCACTCCGCGCTTCAGTTTCCCTGTCGATCAGTCTGCCATCAACAGCGGTAAACTCATCGGCTTCACAAAGGGCTTCAAGGCTGCGAATGCTGTCGGCAAGGATGTTGTCAAGACTTTGCAACACTGTCTCGATGAGCAAAAGATACCAGTCGATGTTGTCGCCTTGGTGAATGATGTGGGTGTTGAGAATGTAAAGCCAGGTCAGCTTCTGACAACGCCCAATAGACCGTCGGCACTCTCCTCGCTCACTCTTACCAATCTGGCGGTGCTAAAATTGGTGCCATCTTTGGTAAGCGCGTTTTTCCTAATGCGATTAATTGCATTGACATAGCACAGGTACCGGCACTAACGGCGCTTACTTGGAAAATCTCTCAGAGATCCTCAAGCTCGACGATGCAGCAAAGAACAGCAAGGCTGGTTCCAAGATGGTCGTTAACACAGAGTAGGTGAGGTGCATCAAGCACGAAATCGCCTAACAAGACACAGGTGGGGCAACGTCGACAACGCTAGAAGCGTTCTGCCTATCAACGAATGGGATGATATCGTTGACTCTGCATCCATCAACCCGTGAGTCAAACATCACAGCACCACCGATACATCCTCACAGCTGCCCAGTCGCAGACAGTCATTCGAGAAACTCATCTCGGGTATGTACCTCGGTGAAATTTTGCGGAGGTTCCTTGTCGACATGCATTCCAAGAAGCATTTCTTGAGCCAGCTCGACAAGCTGCCAGACTCCCTTAACACCCAATATGGACTTGACACGGCGCTCATGTCAGCGTCTCTCGAGGATGTCGAGGGTGCTGAGTTGACACAGACGTACAAGGTCATGACAGATCTGGGTGTCTCGAAGGACCTAATCAAGAAAGAGGACGCTGAGCTGTTCAGAGATGGCTCAAAATACATTGGATTACGCGCTGCCAGACTCAGCGCTTGTGCGTTAGCTGCAGTCATCGAATCTGAAGTGAGGGAGAACGAGACTGGCGACATCAACATTGGATTGGATGGATCGTGGGTGGTGAATATCGGCAAAGTACTTTTCTAACTTACCGCCCAAGTGTCATCGAGTTCTTCCCCAAGTTTGAACAATCCATGCGCGACGCTCTCAAGGTGCTTCTCGGACATGAAGCTGAGCAGCGCATCAAGATTGGATTAGCGAAGGATGGCAGTGGAGTTGGAGGTAAGTGACAGTGTATTACAGCTGTACAATCTGACATGCCTGCTTCAAGCTGCACTGTGTGCTCTGCAAGCCATCAAGCAAGGAGTGTAATATGGTGTGTTTTTGTGCATTGAATGTATCTTTTTGTACCTTGCTTTCTACCCATGCATAGAAGTTTTAAATTTGAGTTGTTTTGTTATCTCGCCTCTTGACGTGCCGCCTCCATGAGCTGAGCTGATGCAGCCTCGCAAAACCAGCAGCAGCAGCAGCAGCAGAGATGGATACAAGCCACCAGTGTCTACAGGCTGGATAAAAGCCGGTGAAGCATCTACGCGCGTGCACTCCCGTGAGCCAGAAAGCGGCAGCAGCAGAGATGGGCATACCGCTACTACCATCGCCAAACCGCGTCACCAATCATCGCCGCCGCAGCTCGAATCCAAGAGCAGCAAATGGATGCTAGATATGGACACTTTCAGCAAAGCTATGAGTACCACCAAAACGAAGCTCTTCTCGCAAGACGCAAAGGGCAAAGGACGGGGACGGGGCAGGGGCAAGGGGAAAGAGCGGGCGCCTAGTAAGATATTCTGGGATCCCGACGAATACTACAAGAACAAGGAGAAAGTAGAGCGGGAGAAAGAGCGCGAGAAAGAGCGTGAGAGGGAGAGACAAGCGCAATTGATACCATCACCAAGTCAGCGACAACAAAGTCATGAATTCGATGCACCATCTTCACCCTCCTCATTAGCGAAGGAACTAACCAGCGACAAGGCGTTATCGCAGCTAGCTCGGATGCGTCAAGCGGCAGGTTTATCGCCTGTCGACGAGGAGAAGCGCGCTAAGGATCGATTGACAATGTTGCGCGAGCGGCGTGTCGATCTAGAGATGCGTAAGGCGCTAATCGCGAACCAGGACACGAGCGATAAGGTTTCCAGTACGCGCGATAGCTTCCAATCACATCTGGCGACGCTCGCTAATTTCAGCAAGCGACTGAACCAGGTCACGATACCTGCGTTGAAGAGCAGCAGCAATAAGCGGCGCAGAAAGTACACGCAGGATGACAGCAATACAGCTGCACCAGCACAGCGCTCAGAGACGCTAGAGG
Organism: Wallemia hederae; assembly: GCA_004918325.1. Classification (NCBI taxonomy): domain Eukaryota; kingdom Fungi; phylum Basidiomycota; class Wallemiomycetes; order Wallemiales; family Wallemiaceae; genus Wallemia; species Wallemia hederae. The sequence continues at coordinate 179,297 of SPNW01000010.1, forward strand.
ATCTGGAACAGTATCAGCACGATGATGAGATGCTCTTCACGCAGCACAACTCTGCAGATTCGGGATACAGAACTTTCACACAGATCTTGTCTGAACGCACACCAAAGAAACCGCGCAGCAGCAGTGGCAGCAGAAGTATCTTGGTCGATAAGACACCATCGCCTGCGTCGTCGAAATCACTGCGTCAAACGACACTCAATCATGCACAGTCCACAACCAATCCAGTCAACCCAATCAAGCGCACAGAGATACCCAGCGGCGCTATCGGATTCCCCGAGCTAGAGAAGGCTTGGGAGGGCGCACGCCCTATTGTTCAGAACCCGACGGTGCGCAACCGCAAGCGTGACAGTGAACAGGATAAGAAAAGACAGAGTTTGATATCGGGTTGGATTTCACAGTCGCAATCGCAATCCCAGTCGCAGAGGGATGATAACGCACAGGAAGAGCTGTCGAACGAGCCTCAGAAACGACTGTTCGGGGGTATGGATATGGACAGTACTGATAGACCCAACGTGTCTCTAGACGTGGACAGCGATTATGAGGATGATGAGGAGAAAGAGATTTTGGGGCAGCGCTTTAGAGATCACACAATTCACGCGCATCAACATGTCGACGCCAACGCTGACGCCGACGACCAAGAGGATGCTGAATCACTCGATATTGAGACACCGCAGAGAAAGCGTACTAGATCGCTCCCACTCGACTTCTTGCACGACGACAGCCCCTCTTCTGAGCGCGCAGTGGCCAGTCTCGTTAACGCTACGCAGACACAGAGCCAGAGCCAGATCCAGAGCCAGTACAGCAGCGGGAGCTTACCGACACCGCATTCCAATATACCCGGCATGCAAAACCTGATGCAAAGTAGGTGTCGCTAATCACTGTGGTTTGACGCCTAACAAATGTTTACAGATAAATATAAATAATGTACAGTACATGCAAATACTCTATACCACATCGCATTTCCCTCTCAGAAGCTCTCGATATCGACGGTAAGGCTGCAAATGGAGCAGATCTGCTTGTCGTCCTCGGTAGTCCACTCGTGGACATGCTGAGCATCCTGTCGCTGTTGCCAGACGTTATTCTTAGTCCTCCGTCTGAGATCATTGAGGGAATCCTGAAACTTCTTGCCCTTCTTGTTATGTTTGAGCTGCTCGCGTCTCTCCCACTCCTTGTCGAGACCTTCAGGACCGTTCCACTTCTTGTACGCGAACTCCTCGACCTGCTCTCTGAGGAAAAGCATCATGTTATTCCACGACGCGCGGTGTGGGTTTCGTTTGAGGAGGTGGGGCATAATATCAGCGTCTCGCAGCTCCGAATCAGTGAGGAGATAGTCCTCCTTACACTCCGTCTTTGTGAGCAGACTGAATTTGTGGGGGTTGGCTTGCTTGCACTTGTGACAGACCTTCACGCCGAATGAGGACAGTATCTGTCTGTCAATTTCGATACTATCGCACAACTTGCATTTAGGATTAGCGTTGAGATCGATATTGAGACCAGGCTCGTATGATGCTGCCAGTGTACGTTCCAACTCGCGCTGCTTCTCTTTACGTATCTCGTTCTCTGTCTTATCGCCCAACCCGTGATCGTCTTCGACGAGGAAACCACCTTTAGAATTACGCATTTTGGATAAATCGTACTCGTAATACTGTCCAAGACGTGGGTCGCGTCTGAGTGGCGCATTCGTATCGTTCGTGTCGTTGGCTGCGTTGCGTCGTGATTTGCTAGCGCCTGCATTGTCATCATGGTCTTCTACTTGCTTCAAATTACGCTTGTTGTTGCTGTTGAGGCTGCCATTGAGATCACGTGACTTGCTCGTGGACTTGTCACGCTCCTTCAGCGCCTGCTTGGCTGGTGGGAGTGAGTGGCGTAATGAAAGCATTATACGCTTACTCACCTTTCAATCTATTCAACTGTATCTGCTTATTCCTCTCTGCGTCCATTCCAAGCTCGTCACCGTAAGTGGTCAAGTGACGCAATCTGGGGCTAATCCATTTTCGCACCGTTTTTAGTCTTTATCTTAAACCACGATGAAATATTCGAACGGCGTAAGTGAATTATTCAGTAGTATACACCCTACTAACGCTACTACAGTTCTCTGCAGTGAGTATCTGTTATCTCCATCTCACCCATCTCACTCCCACCAGTTCGCACCAATCGCGCCTCCTCACGACAACCCACCAATCGGTATCCCAAAGCCAGTCCCAGTCTTCGAGGCTCCCTCCCACCTCGGCAAGACTATCCTCTGGATCGCCTTTGCCGTTTTCGCGCTCTCCACACTCGTCACGGCCACGCACGCCACGAGACTCAACAAACGTCGCAGAACGTTCCACGTCTTGACTGGCGTTATTCTCACCGTCACTTCTCTCTCATACCTCGCGCTGTCTACCAACTTTGGCGCTATTTACGTACCTGAGTCACACCGTCACCTTATCGCTCCAGAGCACCCACCACTCAGAGCTATCTACTTGGGAAGATTCGTGGAGTGGTTCATCACAGTCCCTCTCACAGCTCTCTCCCTCGGCTTACTCACTGGCCTCCCTTGGCTCGATATCGTACTTGGCGCTCTCGCTGGTGTCGGCTTCGTCGCTACTGGCCTCCTCGCTGGCTTCCAGCACTCGGCTATTGGAGTGTGGTTCTTCTTTGTCGCTGCTGTCGTGTTTTACTTGGCTTTGGTGTATGTTTTCGGCGTACGCGGTTTCCAAGGTGGGTGGAGTAAGGCTATACAAAGACGTTGCTCAACCCAATACAGTCTCGCGTATCCAGTCTGACGACGTGCGCGTCTTGTATGGTCCACTCGCGACTCTCGTCCTTCTCGCGTGGGCAGTCTACGCTGTTGTCTTTGGATTGGGCACAAAGGCAAAGATTATCTCGTGGGTGACCCTTCTACCCTGAGCTCGTCGCCCAACTAACACACCTCTAGATTCGACTTTGAGCTGGTCCTGTACGCCATAATTGACTTGGCAGCCAAGGCAGCCTTCTCACTCTGGCTCATCATCTCACACTCATCGATCATCGACGAGTACGCAGCTGCTTTGCTCCCAGACAGCTGGGTCGATCCATCAGGTATTTCTTATCAGCCAATCGCAACCGATGAAGGCATCCAATCGAATTAACGAGCGATTCCGACAAGCTGACGAGTTTTTATGAAATTATTTCTTGTAATGACAGACTCATGAAATTTGATTACTTTGTGCATCAACTTGAAATACTCGCGGCTGTTTATCGTCACACTCTTATTCCACAACGACGATGACGTTACCAATGTTACGACCAGCAGCGACGCAAGCGAGATCATTCGTATCCAGCGTTCTATTCACCACTGAGAGATACGAGGGAATGACTGTGAAGAATCTGCAAACTGAATTGAAGAAGCGTCGATTGCCCTCATCTGGCAACAAGCACGCACTGGTACAAAGGCTGGGAGCTAGTGATCACCAATTATCTACGTCATCCACGCAGCCAGCGAAGAAGGTTTCCACAACAGAGGAAGGCAGCGACAGCAACGTCAACGCAGGTCCTCAAGTACCTTTGACGTCGTCGGCGAGTCCCGTCTCCTCAGCTCCTGGCCAGCCATTGACAGCTTCAGATGATACTCTGAGCAAGGTTGAGAACCTCGGTGCATTCACCTTGACGATCCCTCAACCAAAGACCCGTGTCCAGCCGAAGAATATTAAAATTCCAGTACTGGCTACAAACTGGGAAGCTACAGCGGACGTTATCGATGGCGGCGTCAACAAGGACAGCCCTCGTCTCAGCACTGCTTCTGCCGTGAGCAATATCAGCCACGGTCTCTACGACTTGGAACAGGAACTAGGCCAAGGCGTAGAACAGAGCACTTCTAAGCTCGCTAATCTGCTCAATAAGTACTGGCCAGATATTCAGCCAGTCAAGTACGACACTATCACTCGTCCGCTCAACAAAGACGAAAAATCTGGTCTGGTTAGGGCTGCCGCTGTGCTCGGTGGTTTATTGGCCATCTCATACATGAACTGAGAAGCTACAAAAGATGTTTAATACTCTCCTCTGACGCTTTCGCTTTCTATTGTTTACTTGAATTCACTCTTTTTTTGACTCACAAATGACTCACAAACGACTGGCTAATGATACAATCTATACTCCATACAGTACACAGTCTACTTGGTATACGTAGCCTGCTGCCACACGCGGTACATCTTCTTCTCCTCCTTGCGGTTGATGATCAGTCGCCTATCTGTCGAAGACTGCTCAACGCTGAAGCCATGCTTCTTGAACAGTTCATCCAGCTCCTCCAATTCAAAGAAGTAGACTCTTGTGCCATCGCCTCTGCAGTAAAAGTGATCCTGCAACAATCTGTTCTTCTTCATCCGTATCTGTGCGAGATCATAACGACCGTAGTCTCTGAACAACACTTTACCACCTGGTTTGAGCATGGTGTGGACGTTCTGAAGTGCGCTTGTGAATTGATCAGGATGGAGTGCCGATAACACAAAAATCATGAGTATGTAATCGCATGAATTCGGTGGTAATGGGAGTGCAGATTGATCCGTACTTGAGAGATCCCATACCGATGCTGTGACTTTACCATTTGGAGGGTTTTTGAATGACTCATGTTGCTGAATGTTGTTAGAGTGCTATGAAAACTAAGACAACTTGCTCACTTTCACTACTGACACGGCTTCCTCAGAGTAGTCTGAACCGTGCAAGTGCAAATGCTTGTTTTGATTCGATTCAACGAGTGGAAACAGTGCGTTACCAGCACCGCAACCAATCTCTAGCAACTTTCTTTCCTCACCGCTATCTGTCTCGACAAGACTCATCAAGTCAGGGAACTCTAAGCCAAGCCACTGTCTATCCTTGAAGAATGAGGATTGGTGTGTTTTGTAGAAATCATTCCAGTATACAGATGGATTAGAGTTTAGTTGTTCAACTTTTTCATCGCTGGCTTTGAATTGGTTGTGAAGGTCTATGTGAGGTTTAACGAGGTCCTGTTCATTGTCTGGTCTAGGTACGTTGTCCCTGAAGCGGTTTATTAGCCAGGGTCACCCATTCGAACCCGAGTGAGACCAACCAAGCATTATGTTTAAAAGCATCCTGTTCATCTGTGAGGACACGGTCTCTTTGTACTTTAATAGGCTGATCAGGGAGGTTTCTCGACCTGGATAAACCTTTCAACAGAGGCATTCGAATTCTAATCGTCGGTGATGGAGGTTTCGTTTAAACCATCAAAATGGGCAAATCCAAATCTAATAGAGGAGCCTTGTTGCTCGATAATTTGCCACAGCTGCAAGGCCTGATCAAGAGGGATAAGGATTCTTACAAGGATGAGTTCATACAGCAATTCAATCACTACAAATCCATGCTCGAGCTGTTCAAGCTGCAGCCACAGAACAATCTCGACAATTTCAACAACTTGATTGGATTTATTAGCCAGGTGAGGCTATAGAGATGGATAGAACACTCCCAGCTCACTCCTCCTCTTAGGTATCCCCTTGCTATCCCCAAATCACTCAGGAATTCCCAGCCGAGTTATCAAATCTACTCCTCCAATACCACTCCCACTTATCGCCAGACACTAGAAAAACTTTGGTACAATCACTCGTGTTGTTGCGTAACAAGCAAATCTTACCATCCATCGATCTCCTCAAGGTCTTGTTCCAGCTCCTTCCGATAACGACTTCCTCGACTCTGAGATCCTACATACGCTCTGTTATTCTCTCTGACATTAAACTCGCCAACCAGCGCACAAAGAATCACAAACTGAACAGAGTTATTCAGGGCTTGCTCTTCACAATGGTCGAGAGAGGTATGGATGCTGAAATCCAGCCATCTAAATCAAAGAAAGCTAAGGATACCTCTTTCTCCACCAAAGCAGGCGCTGAAGCCATGTGGGCCGTTATGTTGACACGAGAGCTATGGAAGAAGGGTGTATGGAACGACGCAAAGACCGTATCGATAGTAGCACTTGCATGTTTCCATCCAACTGCCAAAGTGCAAAATGCAGCGACGCATTTCTTCTTAGGTTCAGATGATGCAGTCGAGGAGAGTGAAGATGAAGCTGAGGAGGTAGACATGAAGAAGGTGCAGCATCAAGCGCTTATCAACAAATCACGTAAATCGACCGATAAGAAGGTCACAAAACAGAAGAAGCAAGCCAAGAAACAAGCTGCTAATAAGCAGAATGCTACAACACCAAACTTCCCAGCACTTCAACTCCTCAATGACCCACAAGGATTCGCAGAGAAGCTGTTTGAGAGTCTGACAAAGACTGATAAAGTACACAGTCTTGATCATAGGGTATTGGTCATGCAATTGCTGACTAGAGTCATGGGAGCTCACAAACTTTGCGTCCTCAGTTTCTACTCGTATGTTATCAAATACCTTACACATCATCAACTACGCATCACTCTCATTTTGGTAGCGCTCGCACAATCTGTACACGAACTCACACCGCCAGATGTACTCACTCCAGTCATTCGCAAAATCGCTCACGAATTCGTCACTCCTGGTGTCGGTTCTGAAGTCGTCGCCGCTGGTCTCAACTCCATCACAGAGATCTGTCGCAGACAGCCATGGGCTATGGAGACTGATCTGCTGGAGGACCTCATAGAATACAGGAAGTCGGCAGACAAGGGTGTCATTACGGCGAGCAGAGGATTGCTGCAGCTCTTCAGAGAAGTCAATCCAGGTCTTCTCAAACGTAAGGAGAGGGGCAAATTGGCTGCTATGGGTCTGTCTACGGGTAAAGAAGCGCTCAAATTTGGTCAGAGTAGTGAAGCTGCTACCGGCATTGACGGTCTTGATTTACTGGAGAAGCACCTGAATGAAAACGAAAACGGAGACGCTGAGGAGGATGATGAGAAAGCGTGGGATGATTGGGATGTGGAGTCTGAGCAAGATTCGAGTGAGGATGAAGGATGGGTGAATGTGTCTGACGACAACGACGACATCAACGTCTCAGACAGCGACGACGAAGAGGACAAGAAGAAGAAGCAGAAGGAGGAAGGTGAAGGCAAAGATCAACAGCAACAGCAAGAAGGCGAGTCTACCAATGATGCAATCAAGCGTATCTCGACACTTGCAACTGAGCGTATCTTGACACCCGCTGACTTTGCGTTGCTCAATGATCTCAAGATGAAAGCGGTGCAGGAGGAGATTGATCAAGGTGGAGGAACTGCTGCGAAACGCAAGCTTGCTCAGCTCAAAGAGAAGCGCAAAGCAGCTGGAGGAGGAGCTGATGGAGATGACGAAGGACAGTTCGTCACCGAAGCTGAGATTGTTGGACCACGCAAGCGCGCTAAGAATGATTACGAGGCTCGTATGGCTAGTATCGCTGAGGGACGTGAAGGCCGTGACAAGTTCACGTCTCACAAGGGCAAGCACAAGGCGGAGAAGATTGCCAGCAAGACGAACGAGGAGAAGAAGCGTAACAAGCCAATGATGATGGCTATTCACTCCAAGAAGGTCAAGGGCAAGTCGCAGTCGAAATTGATTGACAAGCAGAAAGCGCTGCACAAACATAAGGAGAAGCAGCGCAAGAAGATGTAATTGATAGAGATGGAGTGTATATATTTATTAGCGGCTATTAAATTAATAGCGATAATTCATTTTTTATTATCTTTTTATCATTTTTATGCTTTTCAGCTGGGTCTGTGCGCTGCTCGCTGTGACGGTTGACGCTCGACGCTTTCTTTCAAGTGATCGTTCATAGAGATTTAAACAAGATATGCAAGCATACAACGCAGCTCTCCCATACAGGCCCAGATACGGCGGCGGCGGTGCTCCTCATATGGGCACGCAGGACACAGCGCAGCCTACAAAGTTCGCAACGGTGCATTCACCAGACGGAGGGATAACGTCACCGAATGCTTTAGCGCAGATGAGCGTCGATGCACGCAATAACGTCGCAAGCGCAAGTGCAAGCTCGGCTCAGAAACCAGCAGATTACGTCTACTTCAAGAGAGAACCACAGCTATTCAGCAGAGAAGCAATTCCTCGTGCTACGGCAGCTAAAATGCGTTTGGAACAGCACTACAAAATGGCCGTAGAGCACGCTATAGAACGTAACCAACGTCGTATTGAGACAGAGAAGAAACACGCTATGCGTCAAAACCAAGTCAGCTCTTCAGCGGAGCTTGCGCAGATCCAGCAGAGACGACAAGTCGCTTTTGAAAGGTTGGGCGATAAGGAGACGCATTTCGTTAGACTGCGTAGAACTAAGATCGGTCTCGACGATTTCAAGACGGTGAAGGTCATCGGTAAGGGTGCCTTCGGTGAGGTCAGATTGGTGCAGAAGAAGGACACGGGAAAGATTTACGCTATGAAGACGCTGCTCAAGAGTGAAATGTTCAAGAAGGATCAATTGGCTCATGTCAGGGCAGAGAGGGATGTCCTAGCGGAGAACAAGTCTCCTTGGGTCGTCAATCTCTATTACTCATTCCAGGACGCTAAATACCTCTACCTCCTCATGGAGTTCTTGCCCGGTGGTGACCTCATGACGATGCTCATCAAATACGACACCTTCAGCGAAGACGTCACTCGCTTCTACATGGCTGAGTGCGTGTTGGCAATCGAGGCGGTTCACACACTTGGTTTCGTACACCGTGACATCAAACCAGACAACATCCTGATCGACAAGAAGGGACACGTGAAGCTCACCGATTTCGGTTTGAGTACTGGATTCCACAAGAAGCACACGGCACAGTACTACCAACGCCTGCTCGACCAGGGCGGCAGCGAGGCAAAGAAGGATCGCAACAGCGTCGCTATCGATAAGATCAACCTGACCATGTCGCGTCATGACCAGATACAAACGTGGAAGACGAACAGAAGGAAGCTTGCATATTCCACCGTTGGTACACCTGACTACATTGCGCCAGAAATCTTCCTCCAGCAAGGCTACAACCATAGCTGCGATTGGTGGAGTTTGGGAGCCATCATGTTCGAGTGTTTAGTAGGATACCCTCCATTCTGTGCAGAAAGTGCACACGAGACGTACAGGAAGATTATCAGTTTCAGGGAGCATTTGTACTTCCCAGACGACGTGCAACTCTCATTTGAGGCAGAGGATCTGATTAGACGACTCATGTGCGCACCTGAGTACAGATTGGGTAGGAACAATGCTGCAGAAATCAAACAGCATCCATTCTTCGCTGGCGTTGATTGGAGCTGCATCAGACAGATCGACGCACCGTTCGTACCTCATCTCCGCTCTATCACGGACACGAGCTACTTCCCAACAGAGGAGTTCGAATCTGTGCCAGAAACCCCAGCAGGCGCTGACGTTACGGGAGACAGCAAGGATCTGGCATTCATGGGCTACACATTCAGGTGGGTGTGGTGTATGTGCTCGAGGAGTGTGATTGGCTGACACTGTCTATAGGAGGATGACTATGAACGAATTCTGAAAAGGTTTTTTGGACAAGAATTATTTCAACTAAGACTAAGACGACTAACTTACTTACTTGTAACATGAACTGAATGATTTAAATGTGCGGACAGAGTGGGTGTGAAAAGTAGAAGCGAGAGCTTGACTAGTATGTACACTGCGACGCGTGGTGCACTGATCGCTAATGCGCCAAAGCGCCAACGCTCGCTAACGCTAAAAATGGAACCGGGAATGTACCTGAGGCTGTGAGAAGTGAGGTACGGAGTGGGCGATCAGCGCTGCTGAAATGGATGCAAACCACAAATTCCCAGCTTATGATGACTTTGTGTCTCTTCCTGCCGTTGCCAGACAATTGTCTGATTAAGGCACGGCGCGTGGGCTAGACTATTAGCCGGTGAGAGAGGACGGGCGGTGGCCGAAAGATTGGCATTGTGTGCTGAATAAGCCTTTCCCTTCCACCTAACCAAAAGTAATAAAGCGGGTGTAATATATGTACCCAAAGAAGTGGAAATCAGCAGTGGTAGCAGCGGTAGCAGCTGCTGGACTAGCAGGGAATGTGGTCGCATCGCCCACTTCCACATCTACCTCACCTGCGCCAGTGACGCTGACGCAGGGTGTTGTGCACGGCACTAGCACCATGCTCGCTGATACCACAGTCAACAAGTATTTGGGTATCCCGTACGCGCATGCGACGCGATTCGAGAAGGCGATCAGCGTGGGAGCCTCAGGAGCTGATATCGACGCTACGCAGTGGGGTGACAAGTGTCCGCAGACTAATACGGGCTCAGCCGCGATGCTCGATGGTGAAGTTGACGATAGTGAGGATTGTCTGTTCGTCAATGTGTACGCGCCAGAGACGGCGGCAAGCGTGGGCAATAAGACGGTGCTGGTGTGGATCTATGGCGGTGGATTACAGACAGGTAATTCTGGCAGAGCGTGGGTTTCTTGTATTATAGCACTACACCTTCACTAACCGACCAACCCAGCGAATACGACGGATCTTCATTCGCGGCTAACCAGGACATCATCCTCGTGTCCTTCAACTACCGTCTCAACGGTATGTTTTGGGTGTCTCTTACTGTCTAAGCCCCCTGACTCACGCGTCTCAGTCTTCGGATTCTCAAACTCGCCAGCAATCGCAGCAGAAGACACGAATGTCGGATTCTGGGACCAGCGACTAGCTCTGGAGTGGATATACGCCAACATAGGAGCATTTGGCGGCAATCGCGACTCGATAGTGCTGATGGGAGAGTCCAGCGGGGCAGCATCAGTCGACAGACTAGTGGTGAACCCTCCAAATGTGCCAATACATGGCGCCATAATGCAGTCTGGACAAGCGTCTGTATCAGCATCAGCAGACCACACGGGTGTGCAGAAATGGACTGAGCTAGCAACAGCAGTTAAGTGTTCAAATGACGACGCAGCAGCTGAGCTGAGCTGTATGCAAGCAGTGAATGCTACAGTGTTACAGCAGACTGTTGAGCAGCTTTCGCTCAATTTCTTTCCAGTGAATGACAACATCACGCAGAGCGGTACGCCGCTAGTGGATGCTATCAAGGAGGGTGGTAAGGGTGCACATATACCGTTGATGGTAGGCACGAATGCGTATGAGGGATCACTGTTCGTGGCGCCTTACCTCCAGAGCGCTATTGACGCATCTGGGAATGTGAACACGTCAATGCTTGCTACGACTATTGAATCATTCGGTATCTTGCCTGATGCTATCAGTGGAGTAGTGAAACCATTCCTAGACTCGCTGTTACTGATATCACCATCTCATCTCCTCATGTCGCTTTCTACTATCGTCACATCCCTCATTTTCAAATGTCCAGCTAAGGAAGTGGCGCATGCGCATCTGTATGCTTCTGATATGCCAGTTTATCGCTATCTCTATAGCGCTACTTTCGATAATACCCAACAAGGTCATCTCATACCCGCGCTCGATATCACCAATATTGGCGCTTACCACAGCGCTGAAATCCCTATCGTGTTCGGTACTTACAGCGTATACGATAGCGTCTCGCCCAGCACCGAGGATCAGAAAGCACTCAGTCGCGTCATGCAGACTCATTGGGCGGATTTCGCTAAGAATCCAAGCAATCCTGGTTTCGAGGAGTGGAATAGAGTGAGTCACTCACATACGCATGACATGGCTTGCTTCGGTTGTGATGCTGCACCTGCAGGCATCAAGAGCATGTCTGAGTGGGAGATAGACGGCGACTGCTTGCTCTTCGATACACTGCTTAAAGCCGACAAGCCACTTTTCAAATAGAGAGAAAGTTATAGAGAGTAGCGCAGATGGGATATCTGAGCTGCTATTCACTTTTTAATTGGACAGTTGTTTCATAATTCATTGCTAATACATGGGATCAAAAATTTCATTTCTCATTGTCGTTGTGTGTGATGAGTGTGGTGTGTGTGCAATACAGACTCCCTCTGCGGCCAGATTAAGCACTGCACACCACTCATGCCTGCTCAGGTCTCGTGCTGCCAGCAGCGGAAGAGCGAGCGATAGCAGCGAGGTCGATACTGTCAGCTGTGGTGGGGTGGGAGAGTTAGTTGGGTGAATCGTTGCCCAGGAACGGTTTCACCCACACTTCCTGCCTGAGCTAAACGACTTGCGCTCCTTCCTCGCCTTGTTGCGCTCATCGACGGAGACGTTAGAGTCGCGGCGGTTAGGGAGAGCAGAGTCGGTGGCAGCGGCAGACTCCTCGTCTACAGATTCCTTACGAGGGTTAACGGCGCCTTGTGAGTCCTCTACGCCCAGTGCATAGTGGTTGATTTCCTCGTCGTAGCTGCCCTTAAGAAGAATGTGTCACACGAGCACAATTAATGGAAGCGCAGGTGCTCACCCACGCATGAGGACCAGCGCCCTGCTTCTTGGTGGAGTTGGTGAGGCCATTGCGGCTCTCGTGTCTGTCCTTCTCTGAGGTGAACGGTGAGCAATAGTGTAGGAAGCATGCTTAAAGAACAGCGACGTACCGACTGCTCTGGGATAATCGTTGTGCGTCGTTCTGAGTGACTGCGTTAGAGCTACACCTTTCTTTCTGCTCAACTCTACCCACCTCGTCATGATGGATCGTTTCCAGAACGCACAGCGCAATGACGCAATGATAATGCCCATGTGATGAAGAATTTCATTAGTCTGTAGACAATAAAGCGTATGAAAATGACAATGATAATTAAACAAGTATTGAAACAAAGAATTGCGGTGGCGGTTGTGTATATGTTCCAGTATCTAAGATGTCTCGTGCGTGTGTTTATGTCTTTAAATTTACTCATGCGTACTTGACTGCTCGCAGATGGTTCCATCAGCAGACCGTATCAAGACTGATCCATTCGAGTAACCAAAGTAAGCAGCTTTAGCCATCTAAGAGAGCACAGTCAGTAAGCATATCCGCCGAGCCAGAGTACTCACACCACAGAACAATCCAACTTCCACCACACCCGTCAGCATCTTAATCCTCATCAGTAGCTCTTTCGGATCGCGGTAGTAGCTTTCTGAGAATGGTGCGTCGATTACAAAGTTACCTGGTGGTGTATGTGAGTGGTGCATCACTCAATAAAACACCCACTCACCATTATCAGTGACGACCGGTCCAGCCTTCTTGATACCCATGCGTAGCGCAGGATTTGTAGAGCCCAATTTAGCTACGTTTTTGAGTACTTTAGCGTACGCGAAAGGAGCCACTTCAATAGGCACGCCCTGTGTCCACGTCGTGCCTAACAATTTGCTATTCTTTCGTTCATCAGCGACGATAACGAAGCTGCAGTAGATAAGATTAGCGTGAATGTATGGCTTGCTATACGTTGTACGCACATTTTGGCAGCTTCAGCCAACACCTTTTCGCGTAGATGACACGCTCCACCGCCTTTGACGGCGTTGAGGTTATTATCCACCTCGTCCGCGCCGTCGAGTGTGACGTCTATAGTAGGGTATTGATCAACATCGCCTAAGACCAAGCCGTTCTGTACGATGAGTTCTTTGGATTGAAAGCCTGGATTTTGTGATAAGCGAAATATTTTCAACGATAGCGCAAGGTATTAACACACCAGTGGGAATGAATACGCGTTGTACGTTTGATTCTTCACCTTGCTGCACTATCCTCTCTATCACGTAGGCTGGATCTGTGAGACGAGAAGACATCGGAGACAGGTGCACTCACGGACAGTACTGCCGGAGCCGATTCCGATGACCTGGGGGAGTGTGAGGAGGGTGTATAAACTACCAAAAGACACTATTCACCCTCGAATCCAAGCTCACGTTGGCGTCTACGGCCGCATAAGCAGCCAGTCTCTTTCCCTGTTCGGTGGGAGAGAGGGAGGGGAGAGAGGCGTGGAGCTTGAGTGGACTGAGCTTGGTGGGTGTTGGAGAGGATTGAGAGGGTTTGGTAGAGTAGAAAGCGGTGGTTGAGCCTGTAGAGCCAGTGTTGACTGAGGAGGGAGAGTGAGAATGGATAGCTGAGTAGAGCAGTGTATGCGCACAAGTAATGCCGTTCATCGTGGCCGTTGTAGTCGTCAACAAGGCTTTGGCAGGTGATCTGAGTGATGCAATGATGGAAGAGTGAGTGAGAGGATATGTCATGCATATTGTACAAGGGAGGAGGAGGAGGAGGAGTGGCAGCAGTAGTACTAGCATCAGCACTGCGACAAGGACAAGCCACAGAAAGAGGAAATGAAGAGGTATACCATGATCTGAGTAGCTGTGAGTTGAGTATACCTTCAAAACACACTGACTCACCACGCAAACGAAACCAGTGAGCACCTGTATACGCTTGTTCTTGTACCACATCTGTCTCCTCAGCGTCGTGGACCTCTTTCTAAACGCAAATGCCTGGGATGACATATCGTTTGTCCTATCGACGAGGTTATCGATTCTGTCACCCCTTGCGATGATGTTGTCGACGTTATCGATCATGACCTGTTTCACTTGGTTGAGATTCTGCTGTAGCTGGTGCGTAGGCGTATCGACCAGCCCAGCGACGGTAGATTCAGTGAGATCGTCTACGCGCTGCAATTTACCAATCAGCGCAAAAGCCTTATGCCTGTCTTCATCCTTATTGGTTATAACCAAGTAGATGATCCCCTCTATGGATTCATAGTTGACGAGATAGTCGCCGACCAAGTAACTGAGCTTGCTGTTGTTTGGCGGTATTTTGTCGATGATTTGCTTCAAATTAATAGAGACGCTGTCCTTATTGTAGTCTACTAATACTTGCTCACTTGCGCTGTTATAGACCACGACCCGCATCTCGATATGGTGGTTTAATCGAGACAGTCATCAACGCAATTTACCATGGTAAATGGTCTATTGGGTTTTATAGTACAGTTGCTTATAGTTGTTCTACACAGTCCACCACTCAGCCTCCACGCCCACACGGTGCTGCTATACGGTGCGTAGCGTATAGTCCATGACACAACACTCCCTCACACGATCTACAGCCGCAGAACAGACAAACAGAACCAAGTAGAGAAGCCAAACAGCGCTAGAGCTGCAGGCGCCGGCGGCTCTTCCTCCACGATGCTCAAGCTCTACACCGACGACTCTCCCGGCCTCAAAGTCGACCCCTTCGTCATCGTCGTCCTCTCACTCGCATTCATCGGCTCCATCTTCTTCCTCCACATCTCAGCCAAGGTCATTAAAGGTGTGTCTAACGTATGAGCTGTGACCCGGCCACGTAACTAACTTGACTTTCCCAGCATTCACAAAATAAATTTCTATACACTTGTACGTCCTTCCATATTCCCTCTTTATTTGGTTTCTGGTGTTCCCCTTTCTCTCTCTTTTTCCTCCCTTCAAATTCTTCCCGTCTTCTCCCTCCCTCTCTCTCTCTCAAACGTCCATGGTGAGTCAACACACGCACACCAAATCCCCTCCACGCTCCACACACACAAGATGATATGCACAGACGGGCGGACAAAATCCTTCGCCGCTACCGATCACAGTGTACAAAGTTGATCGGGGTGATGGTGCATGTTGAATGTCTGTAGACGCTGACTAGTTAGT
This sequence comes from Wallemia hederae, assembly GCA_004918325.1. Taxonomy (NCBI): domain Eukaryota; kingdom Fungi; phylum Basidiomycota; class Wallemiomycetes; order Wallemiales; family Wallemiaceae; genus Wallemia; species Wallemia hederae. The sequence goes on from SPNW01000010.1 coordinate 194,668, forward strand.
GTGGAAGTGAGAGAGGGTGTATTTGGTGTTGCTATAACTAATAGCACGCGCTAACAAACTCCTCCTAGCTATCCTCTCTACAAATTTGATGTGATGCACAATGCATAATGTATTTCAATAAATAATCTATATACCTCCAAAGAACAAACCCCTCAAAACATGCCTCTAAGTCTACCACCGAGTTGCACGCCCTGTACACCGCAAGCAGCAATGCCAGTATTTGAATTGCCCGCCTTCCACTTCTGTACTACAGCCTTGCTCTCGAATGGATTAACTGTAGAGTCACGTGTACCGACAGTGATATGAAGCACTTTCTTGCTCATGACCCTCTCTACCAAGTTCTTGACCCTATCGTCGACGTGCTCAGCTTCAGCGACGCGGACGTCGCATAAGGACAGTGCCATGACTCTGTCATTGCACATGAGTGCGTCGACGCCGAATGTGAAGTCGATGGCGTCAGAGTTATTTGCGAGTGCGGTCCAGCATTCGTGGTATTCTGACTCGTGCACGCTCTCCAGCTCTTTCTGGTGCAGCAGCGTGATGTGGGGGACGTTCGCGATGCGGTTGTGAGATATGAGGTGCTGGAGGAATGCGTGCAATGTGTCGCGCGAGCCTGTATTCACGTCTGCGTCTGCGTCTGCGTTGGCGTTGGCGTTGCCTATAGCGTCGGTGCAGAGCTGCGCAAGTGCGCACTCCACGCCTACTGCGAAATACCTCGGACCAGATGAGGCACCACCAGCACCACCAGCACCAACATTCTTACCCTTCTCCACCCGCTTCTTCATGCTGTTATCCTCGTCTGGCCGCTTATACTCTGGGTCATACTCTAGCACGGCTTGCATGGCCTGATCGAATGTGTCCTGAGTGATAGTCTTGAGATCGATGCCATGTTCTCTGAGACCAGCTATAGCCTTCTTAGTAGAAGTCTGTAGATCATCTTCAAGACTGAGGTGAATGACAGCGTCGAACTGTTCATTGAGTGTATCTAGCGCTTGGAACTGGTTGATAAAGTTGACAATGATATCTTCGTGCGTCTGATCATTACCTTTACCAGCACGCAGCGATTGATGACGCGTCCCGCGTCGTCTGATTCTCTCGCTGCATACCCTGATGACCGTGTTGAGGGGCGCTGCATCGATGCTCCAGTACAGCGCTATCATGCGCACCCTCCCCAATGCAGGCTTCTGCTCGAATGGGAGAACGTTCAAACGCTCGCGATGTTGTTTCATGTGGTTGTTGCGGTCTGCAATCACGACGTCACTTCCATCTATTTTTTTAAGCAGGTCCGCTACATTCTTCTCGAATGTTGGACCAGTCTTCTTCGTGCGCACATCATCTGACTGCGTGTGCGCGAACCCGTACAATTTAGAGAGCGCCATCGCGACTGCTGTTTTACCTTGGGCGTCGAGTCAGATGTGAAGTTACAATGAAGCGCCGACACCCACCACACCCTGGCACTGCTATCGGGACCAGCATCGTCTTCTCAAATGGTCTATCATCATGCTGCGGTTTAGTGGGCTTGCTCTTGCCCTGTTTCTTGTTCCACGACGTGCGGACATTGCTGAGTTTGCTGCTGAGTTCCTCGCTTTGGAGCTCACTCAAGAAGCGATCTCTGAGCGCTATGATACCTTTACCCTTCTCGAAGCTCTCGAACAGACTCCACTCCTCACTCATCTTGGTCCTCACCCAGTCGCGATATACGACAGACTCTGGGTAAGTAGATTTGCGCGTGCCCGACTCATCTGAACCGAGTTTACCCTGTGTGCGTTTAGCTAAGAGTCCGCGAGTGATTTCTCTCCATTCTCTGAACATGAGGTAAGGTTCATCGAACTTGATTTTGAAGAAGAAAGGGGAGTGAGGGGGATACGGCATTGGAGAGTCTCTTAGAACATCGTTGGTGCGACACCGCACTACGAACCCTTCAATGGGTTCGCCGTCGACACTGCCATTATTGCGCTCAACCTCCTTAATGTAGTTCTGTACATCGGTGAGTGATGCGTGGGTGATATGACGCGTCGATATGAACCCATATTCGCGTGCTATTCTCTCCACAGTCTCGAATTCCTCTGTCTGGAATTCTGCAGTGTTGCGATTGAGGCCGTGCAAATGGAGACCGGAGCGATGAGGCGGATACCCGAGAACGTGTTCTTCGAACGAGTCATCGCAGAGCTCAGCTACAGCAGTCCACTTATTACGGTGCAGCACTCCCGCCAGTTCTTCTTTCGACTTGCCGACGCTCTTTAGATGCCTCTCCAACCAAATCTCACCCATCTGAGAATGCGTCACCGTGACACCCTGTTCCCTAGCCTGCTCTGTCGGCGGTCCAACGGCGTGTTTGCTAGTTACGACGAGCTGGGTTGGTGAGAGCGCTGCGATGAAAATGATGCAGCCGTTCTCTTTGAATGAGAGGAGGTATGGTCCACACGTGTATTTCGTGATCGCTGCCCATGTCGTCCATGGCACTTCGTCGACGTTGAAGAATTTGTCGTAGCCGCGCACGACGATATCGTCGTTGATGCTGAATAAACCGCGCGCTAGCGTTGGGAATGGACTAGGGGATTTGGCGTATGAGTGTTCGTTCATCTTCCATGATATCAATTGAGTGGGAGTGGGATTGGGATTGTGATCGCTGTGCTCTCTTTCCTGACTGCCGTCACTGCGCAAAGACACGCTGTGCTCCGTCTGCCTCACTAGTGGCCTCTCTTGCACACTCAGCGCCTGCAGCTGCGCTAGCACCGTCGCATCGGATGCGGTCATGAGCGAAGTAGAGATAGCAGGGTGGTAGGAAGAGAGGGGGGATAAAATCGTAGCATTGGGATGCGTGGGGTGTGATTAGACCAGAAATAGAATTTTTGTATGCAATTATACCGCTGTTGCATTGTAATATTGCTGTAGCATTCATAGATAGATTCAACAGATGTCTCGATACTTATGGGATATAATGTATTCAATAATTGTACCAACGTATAGTTTATGCTATTTTACATAACATATGCAATTCTCGCTTTGCCATCTCCCCAACTCGTCGAGATCTCGCCTGAACGAGTTGCGAGGAGGGAGTGAGAGGGGAATTAGAGACGTGGGCCAGATGAGAGAGACACAGTAGTGATACTCACGTCTTTAGACACGTGCAATTCATTCTCAGATTTCATTCTCTCGTTTATAGCCTTCAAAAGCTGTACTGCTTCCTGAAGCCCACGAAGCACAGACTGATGGCACAAACGCGTCGATAAGGATAGTCTAAGGGATAATAGCTATACAGGCGTATAGATTTCTTTGATGGCACACTCTTACGCTACGACGCTACGACGCTATGACGACATGACATGACACGTTGACGCGACATCCAAATACGGAATGAGACGCGTAATGAGACGCGTATGACAGCGTATACGACACGTCAAAAGCAATAAACACACAAACAAACTAATAATTAAATGCAAAGGTGATATTAATTAATCATACAAAGGTGTATAAATACAGGAAGGTTGCATAGCTCAGATTTAAGCCTTTGAGGATGAGAACTTGGTGACCGACTTTGTACCTTCACTGATAGCGTGCTTGCTGAGTTCACCAGGGAGGATCAAGCGGACGGAGGTTTGGATTTCGCGAGATGAGATGGTGGACTTCTTGTTGTATGAAGCGAGCTTGGAAGCCTCGGAGGCGATTCTCTCGAAGAGGTCGTTGACGAACGAGTTGAGGACGCTCATGGCCTTGTTGGAGATACCGGTGTCTGGGTGGACTTGCTTCAAGACCTTGTAGATGTAGGAAGAGTAGGTTTCCTTGCGAGACTTGTTACCCTTCTTCTTGTCACCGCCCTCTGGCTTTGGTGCCTTTGCGGTCTTCTTACCACCCTCTTG